>VZZY01015193.1:692242-753762 GCA_013400335.1 Eurystomus gularis | reverse complement strand
GGGGGTCTGCAGGGTTGGCCGGTAAAACCACCTAATGATAATGTGTAGGAGAAGTTGGTTGTGCATTTTCTCCTAGGTTAGTAACTTCTAAATGTTTTGCTTAGGGCACTCTTAATTTCAAGATGCAGGATGTGTGTACACGTGGTCTGTTAAAATGCTTGATCTTGCCTGCCTTGGTATGTCATCAGAAACAGGATCCTAGTCTTACAGATAGGTATTTAACTTCAAATACATTTTTCTTACTTTTCTTTCCCACTTCTATATTTGTTAGACACTAGATATCAACAGCAACCAAAATCCAAGTATGAATTCCTGTATGGGCTGTGGTTGTAGTGATTGTCGTTGTTTTATTGGACTTTCAGTAGTACCTGTATTAGCAGTGAGATTCAGTAGTAAATTCAATGATGGGGGGTTCTTTTTAACTGAAGTTCAGTGAGTTGTGGTTGGCTGAGAGCTTTCACTAACCAGAAATACTGTTTTGTCAGAAATCAAAACACTCCATGATGGTCATCATGTAGTTCTGTGGCTACAACAGCATCCTTGGATGTCAATTTTATTTATACCACTGTCTTTTGTGTCAACACTGGTTACTTGAGTGCAGTTCCCCACTTCTTTGAGCTTCAGAGGGGGCCTTCTGCTTGCTGACCTAGCAAGAAGCTCGCTCCTGGGGGGAAAAAGAACAGCATTTCAGGAGACTCCAGCGCTGCGAACTTGTTACACCTTGTAAACTTCTTGTGCCTCATATGCTAGACTTTGTTCTATGCTACCATCTGAATTTGAGGGTGAAAGATGGTACTATCTTAATTTTATTTTCAACTTGTATGTTAAAAGTGCTGGTTTAGTAAGTGCAGATGATAACATGTGAATGTCTTGGGGTCTGGCAGCTTACTGTGTTATATTTTCAGAGCTCTATCTCTGTTCCACGTGCTCTCAGTGTTCTGGAACTGCTAAGCTCTACCCTTTCATAGAGAAGATAACTGGAAAACTATGATGAGCTTTGTTTCTTTTTTAACTAGATCTCTTTGAGTTGGGAATTTTCGTAGGATGGCTACTCTGCCCTAGGGAGCGTGGGACTGTTGGAGACTGCTGGGATTCTGTATGGTGATTTCTTCACTGTCCTGACTTCTCAGGAGTTGATAGTACATCTAAGAGTGTTTCTCTTCTTCATCTCAACAGTTGGTTCTGTTGAAATGTTTTCATCTTTTTTTTTTTCCTTGAATTTTCTGCAGCTGTTCTGTAAAAGTATTAATCTGCTTTCTATTGTTTAAAATGTACACTCAGAATGACATCTCGTTTTACAGCCTTTGCTTTGAAACTTGCTGGGCTATCAAAATAGCTGAGTGGATGTTTAACACTCCTTGTGAGGCTGACATTTAAATTTTACAGCAGTTTACATGGAACACTTCATAAAAGGCAAAATTTTCTTCCAGCTCTCTAGAAGTGGTGTGTGTCCCATGACATTTTTTGAAGCAAAGAGGACATAGGGAGTTCTTGAGTGTTTAACATTTGTGGCAAGTTTAGTAGAAATCTAGTAAGAGCGTAGATCCGTTGTTCATCAGTGTCAATAGAAAGCAAGAATAGCAGGGGGGGAGAAAAGTCTTCAAAATTCATGATGCTACTTTGAAAACTAGGGAAGTTTGTTACTTGTTGCTGTTTCTAAGCTCTAAATGGGTGAATTGTACCTATGCTGTTGAAGCCTGCAGTGTGATCAGAAAACTTGTGCACCTGCCCAAAAAGAAGAAAAAAATAACAACAAACTTGGTATCATGAAGTTCCATGTATAATGCAAATAGCTGTTTCGTTTCACTGCTTTATGGTGGTGTTTTTCCTTTAATGATGGGATTCACTGGCAATTTTTGCTTCTGCTTTTAAGTCTGCAGACTTGAATGGTGAAATATTTACGATGAAAATGTAGTTTCTTTTATGTCTTGCTTCCTGCTGGTTCTGCGCGTTGAGAAATTGGATACTGACTGGCATGGAAACTATTTTTCAACTTTTAATTCTTCTAGGAAAACCTAGTACTTGGGAGGTGGGGTGGGTCAGATGAATACTGCACATGAAGTTGGTTCTGTTTGTGTTTGAAGAACCCGGGGTAACAGAACTGCCTGTTCTAGCTGCTGTTCCTGTGTCATTTGAGAAATGGATTTGGAGAGACTGCTGGCTGGGCTGGTCCTGCCAAACGGGATGGTATGTTAGAGCTGCTGGAGTCAGAGGTCACGGAAAGTGCTTGGAGCAGACAGCTGTGTTGGACTTCTGCTGCAGAGCTAAAATGTCTTTGAGGTATGTTCTGTGAAAGCAGGAGAGGAAAGAATAGCTAAGCTGTAACCACCCAAACCAGAAAATAAGTATTTCTGGCTTCCACTCCTGAGTCACTTTTAGTCAAAGGGTTGGATGATTTCTGCAGACTGGAAGCAAGCAAGGTGCTCTACCGGTTGAAGTTAAAAGGAGGTTATGAATCATACATGAGAAATTAGCCTTCTGCCGAGCACGTCTATGAAACACTCCCGTTGCCATCATCTTTTTTGTTTATGCAAAGGTATTAATGAGGCTGCTGGGACGTGAAGTAATCCTAACATACAGGATACTGCAGGCTCTCTAACATCGAAATACACCAGTAACACCTAGATGGGGAGAGTTTTAAAGGAGATTTTTTTGTTGCACACCTCAGGAGCATCGAGGTTGTTAATTCAGGGCCTTTCTCCTGTTAAAATTTGACACTTGTCCCATAAATCTAATGAAGATTATGACTTTAGGTATTACTTTTTCATTTAACCCTGCAAACGAGTGATCTCTGAGTTAGTCACAGCTTCCAAGTTTTACCTAGTTAGCTTAATGAGAATTCTAATGTTTTTATGTTTTAAATTTAAAAAATCAGGAATGCAGGCAAAGGTAGTGTCTCGGTATTCAATACAGATAACAAATGGCAGGAGATCCTACACATTCGGGAAGGAGGAAGAGCTGGTGATTTATTGTAGTGCCTTATGGCCCATTAGTACCTTTTCTGGGAAGAATTCTATAGTCTCCAAGTGCTGAGCAGTGTGGAGATACACAGTGTTGTTTTTGAAGGTAAATGGCCAACACAAGTATTTTATCACTGCTTAGCTTATATTTTATCACTTCTTGTTGTCCCACTAGATTGTTTTTAAGAAGCAGTAAATTCCTCACTGATTGGGTTTGGTTTACACACGATTTGGCATAAGGGAAAATGTAAAATATTTTTTGTATTGCAAGAATGATAACGTTGCATTATCAAAGGAAAATCCAGTACTTTTAAATTGTTCCTGTCCAGAAGAGTATAATATTACTTCCTCTTGAATAAAAGAATGTAGCAAATAATTCCTTTTGTGGGCTGAGTGGTTTTGCTCCTGCAGTCTCTAGCAGCAGCAGCAGAGAAATGGTCATTTGTGCTCTGAAATCACTGAGGTTGTTGAAGTGTAACTGCAGGGAAGATACTTTGCTGACTTGTGGAAGGATGGGAACACCAACTAAGAATTCACTGTAGTTAATGTGTCTGGATATTCAGCTGCTGAAGAATATTCCTCTTCATTCTCCCCCCCCCTCCCCTTTTTTTTTTTTAAAGAAGAAGATAGTTTATTCAGGCTGTGACTCTGTTTGTGCAGCCTTTAGGTGATTCCTCCCACCCTGTTTTCCTATAAAGAGGTTTTCATTGCTGGCTGTCTCAGCTGAAGTTGGCAATAATAAACAGAGCTGAACTTCCTGCTCGTAGACGTGACCTCCCCCACCCTCTGTCAACTCGGTGCTGACAGGAGAGGACAGTAAAGAAGGAAATTCTAAAACTTGAATAAGAACAAAGTCTTACTGTGAGTTGAACTAAGCCACTGGAAGAAAGAGAAACGAAGTGTACCTGCTTATTAGATAATCAAATGTTGGTTATTTGGTTGTAACTTAATAGTATCCCTGCTGGTTTTCCCTCATGAGGTTTCCCTGTGTTACCGTAGGCAGCTTCTTTTAAGCCAGTCTTAATTTTCTGCAGTGTGTGAGCTGAGAGCACGATCTTGAATGAGGGACAGGTTTTCAAGTTATTTCTGCACCACTTTGCGATGCTGAAACAGCAGCGAGGTGATGTTGTAACTGCTGCTGTGGAAATCCTGGTGTACGGCCGGATGGGACCTATGGGCTCGTGCTGTGACAGTAGTAGTCTAAATATTCTGGTAGGTTCTGTCTGGTGATGTAGTGCTCTGCAGCGGTGCAGGCGGTGGAGCTGAAAATGGACAGTGTGGACAATGAGCTGAGTGGACAGTGAAGAGACAAAGTAATGGAAGCCTTGGGGCAGAAATCCTATTTTCCGTTTCCTGGTTGTAATATCAGAGCACTAGTTTGAGGATATTGTCCCATTTGCTGTCAACAGTAAGATAGGGAGAACATGTTGCATTTAGACGTTTCCTTGCTGTCTGTATTTCCATCGAGGTAACCATCCCATATAGATATATAGCATTTCTAGGGCATTGAAGCTGAACAGCGTGAAATTGGGGTACAGTGGGCTGGTGTAATCTGTTAGGGGAAAATACAGTGAGTTTGTCACAAGTACAAATAGTCGTAATGTCAATTAAATTCTTCATTCAAGATCCCACCTCTGAGGCTTTTTTCTAAGCAATAGCATCTTCTCAGTCTTGACCAGTACCTGATTTTGTGGTTTAGGTTTAGGAGGGAAGATAGGAGAAGATGGAGGATAAAAGAGGAGCAAACCTGGAAAAAAAGCCTGACTTTTACTTATTCTGAGCATTTCCTAAAGGATCATTTATCAAAACGTACATTAGGCTGTTGGTAGAGATCCCCTGCCTTCACTTCTTCTGACTCTCCCTTTTTTTCCTGACCAAGACCGGTGCCCCTTCATCTTCTGAAATAGAATGGGCAAATGTCTTTGAATCAAATGGATGTTATAGAGCTAAGGTGCCTGCAAGTGCTGGAATTTGCAGTTAAAAGGAAAATTTCAAAGCACAAGCAGTAAACGAGTGTCATGCATAGCACAGTTTTGTTTTTTAAAAGGGGTTGTAGAATGAGTCTAATGCTCACAAGTATGTTCGGTGTGTTTTAAAGTCAGTAAATACAAAGGTGGCACTCGTTTAGGGAAAACATTTTACAAAACTTTCTGCTTTATTACATTCTGTTATTGTCTTAATCTTGCATTGCATTCTAAAAAAAGGAATACTGGTTACAGTTGTGATGTATATCCCTAGAGAACTAATGTATCTTCCAAGGTTTTATTTCGGATGCAAGTCTCTCGTTCTACTTGAGGCTTAGTTCAGATGTTTCTGATAAAAGCAGCTGCCTTTGTATCGTCTCTGGGATAAATAGTCTTTAAGTGAAGTTACCTGGAGTCATAATTTTGCTTGTAAGAAGTTGAGTTTCAAGCGAGCTGTGTTCTCATTAGAACGACATGCGTGAGATTTGAAGGGCATACAGCTTTCCGAACTGAGCCCGGTTGGAGCTGAGCATACCTGCTGAAACCATTGCACAACTTCCCCTGTGAAGGGGTTCGTTTATTGGTGTCTTTGACAGCGCGTCACATGCAAAGTCTTCAGACAGGCCACGCAGTCCTTAGATTGCACCAGAGATTTAGCAACGTAGAGAAAGCTGATAGGCATCCATTGGAACCGGTACTAACCCTGGTGATTGCTGCTGCTCACTGAGGAAAAAAAAGTGGAAAATAAGCCTTATTTCTTTGGTAAAATGGCAGAAATTCACAGAACCAAAAAATAGCAGTAGCCTTGCGTGCTGAATTACTGAGTGGCAACAAGTCCAACTTACAACCCAGTTCTTCTGTATCAGAGTTCAGGACAAAGAGCGTTGGAGTAGCTATTTTCTAATTTGCAAGTCTGCAATAACAGGATGTCCTATCCGGTGGAATTTTCTACTCTTACAGACCAAGGTTGTCAGTGCACTTTAATTTTCACAATAGCAGCTGAAATAAAGTACCCTTGGAGCTCAGGCAGTGCTGCTGGGCTGCGGAGAAGAAGTTGAGTTTCAAGCGGGCAGTCTTGACTTGACAGCTGTGCTGACAAACCAAAAAAAGATGCTTTTTGCACTAGACAGATGTCTAAGTGTTGGAAATATTCCAGCGAGAAGCAGAAAAGCTTTATTCTTCCAGTATTTTCATGTCACATGAAGTATGGTTTAAATGAAAGGAATGCTTTCTGATGGGGAATGTTATGGCAGAGCTTTTTAGCATGCAGAGGATTAGCTTGCTAATCACCTCGCCGAGTAACTAGATTCTACCAGTTGTACAGGAACATTCTTGATGTTGTGAACAGCCAGGCCCAGTGATTAAGGAAACTAGTTATCATTTTAACTCCATTTGATATATTTGCGTGGCACAACTAGTGCCAGAATGTCTCCTGCATTTGCATGTATTTTATTATAGAGTTTATCAAATATAGACATAGAATTCATCAGTAGGGTTTTTGAGAGACACACGCATTGTCAAGGAACTCATCCAAATGAAAAAACAATATGAAGAGACGATTATGTGAAAAAAATGCAAGTTAGAAGGCAGCTCTTTATAGCAGAAGTTATACCTGATGTATACTGGGGAATTTTGTCCTGGAAACTTTAGTCAGTGTCATTCAGTAAATGCTGAAACTTGCAAGCAAATTCTTCTCTTGAGGTTAAAAATATACTTTAAAGTTGATTTGAGAAACCTCTTCTTTTTTTTTGAAATAAACAGCTTTTTTTTTCCACACATAGTGTTCCATAGCGTCTTCTATATTTGAATTCTTTGTAACCCCTTCATTCTGTAAAAATTCACTTGGATTCTTTGTGCTTCTTGAAGAGTTTCATGCTTTGAGAATGATTTAATTTTTGATCTCCCCGGTTATGCTCCTCATCTTAACTCTACTTCCCCGCCACCCCTAAAATTAAAGGGTAACAAGAAAGACTGTAGTGCAGCTTAATTGTGCCTAAATTTCAGGCCATATTTCATTACTCTGGATGAAGGGTTTGTTTTCTCCTTTTTAGGTACTCTTCCACTCGTCAAGATGGAAAGCTCAGATTCCAGTGATAAAGGCAATGTTGATCAATCGGAAGCACAACGTCAGAGCCAGCTGGATCGGTTAGATCGAGAAGAAGCTTTCTATCAGTTTGTCAACAACCTGAGCGAGGAGGACTACAGGCTTATGAGAGATAACAATTTGCTAGGAACACCAGGTAGGTAATGCTTGTGTACGTACCCCTTGCTAGGATTGCTTGTAGGAGATCTGTGTCGTTTTCTGTTCTCCAGAAACTTTCACCCATATAGGTTGTGTGCTGCAGTTGTGTTCCATGGTAGGAAGTAGCTTCTTGCTAATTTGTGCATACTCCAATTTGAGTTGACCCCTGACTAGTGGAGAGGTAGTTAGGACGGTGTGGATTCATCAGACACAAAAGTGTAGCATTTACACAACTTGGTGGCAACACCCAGAGTTGACCCAGTTGCAGTTATGGACCATTAGACAATTCTGATGGGAAAAATAATCTCCTAAAAGCATCTACGTGAAAATTTTGTGCTGATGAGGTGAAGAGTTTGCAACTAGGATAAGTAGTTTGGCGTGAGATTCTGCCTGGGCATTTTGATGTCAAGTTTTCAATTGACTTTTAATACTTCAGGTCGCCTCTTTATAGGAGGTTACCGCGTCGAAACCAGTTGTAACTTAAAACGTCATTTCCACTAATTTAACCCTTTTTTCATGCTCACAAAGGTGTTATCTTAAATATCTTCCTCTGGACAGCCATTTAATTGGTATAAGGATGACAAAAGCTGCTGATAAGTCGTAGAGGTTACAGGACCAGAAAGCACAATAACTTGAAACCGTTGGATCTTGCAGCTTCAGCAAAACTTGTTTGGGACAATAGTGCTGAAGTATCTGAACCTCCCCTTAGCAATCTGCTTGGCAGTCTCATTATGGCAGGATTTAATTAGAAAAGAAGACAAGCAGTAGCTTGTTCCTTCTTTAGACGCTTTTGATAATGCTTGCCATACATATGATTTGGAAATATTTTTGGAAAATTTTGCTTATTTTCTAAGGTGAAATTACTGAAGAAGAGTTGCTGAGAAGGCTACACCAAGTTAAAGAAGGTCCGCCACAGCAAAACAGTGATGAGAATAGAGGTATATACAGTATTTGTGAAAACTCTTAACTTTAGCACCCCATACGGACCTTAACTTGAGTGCAGGAGTGGGACAAGTTAAGCCTAGGCAGATGCAAGGTGAGCTTTGTTTCAAAACTTAAGTGAACGTTATGTCTGATATCTGCATCAGAGGTCAGTTTGGGGCAGATTTCTCCCATAATGCATCTGTTATTTGCATCAAGATTAATTTCATGTAGGTTTGTGTTGGGTTTTTTTAAAATTATTATTATTGCACTTAAGATTGCCTTCCCCTCTGCTCCCTTCTGGGACGCTTTTTGGCAATGCCTCTTATTTTTTTTATTCGCCATTCTTCCAAAGATGCAGCGTTGCTTTCATTATCCCCCTTGTGTGGAGATTGGTGGAGGACACTTGGAGCTTAGCGCTGGAGTTCATTCTTTAGTGAGATAGATTTGCTGTAAAGCTACTCTTCAGGTGAAGGGTCGGGACAAACTTAGTTCTCTATTTAGCGGTCGATAGATCACTTAATTGTTTGGAAAGGAAAACACAGAATATTGATGTGTTATGACACCTGAAATGTGACTTTCCATTTACTCACGGTAAAGGATATGTGTTCCTTTGACTTGTTTGCTGTGTGGTGGCTGCAGCCAATCCGTACATACTACCCCTCCTGCTCCCTTAAAAGAGCTCTGGTAGATGAGAATTGTGATGCTACGTGTGAAACCACAATAGCACTTGATAGGATTAAACGCTTCTAAATTGTCACTTGTTAAACTAAGCAATTATGTTCTTGGAAAAGATCACTCCAGAATTAGCTCAGTACTCTAATTTTGGTAGTTCCCTGTCTTTTTCGCAGGTGCAGAGTCCGCAGAAGATGTTTCAAATGGAGATTCTATAATAGACTGGCTTAATTCAGTCCGACAAACTGGAAATACAACACGAAGCGGGCAACGAGGAAACCAGTCTTGGAGAGCAGTGAGCCGGACTAACCCAAATAGTGGTGACTTCAGATTCAGTTTGGAAATAAATGTCAACCGTAATAATGGGAACACAAATCCAGAAACTGAGAATGAGCCATCTGTGGAGCCTTCCGGTGGGGAGGATTTGGAAACCAGCCAAAGTGACTCTGAAATCCCAAGGTCTGAATCACCATCCGTAAGGCAGCCTGGATCAGAAAGGAGCACTTCAGAGGAGCTAACAACTGAGGAAGCTTCCCCTCCTAGAGGGCAGAGGAGAGCAAGAAGTAGGAGTCCAGAGCAGCGGAGAACGCGGGCTAGGACTGATAGAAGTAGGTCACCTATTAATCCAGTGAATGAGACTCCTCGCAGGTCTCATCACAATACATCATCTCAAACACTTGACCACTCCTCAGCGAATGAAGCCGAGGGAAGCTCTAGAACTAGGCAGCACGTGACATTAAGGCAGCAGCATCCAGTGGGGACTGAGGTGCCAAGTGAAAATGCAGTTCTGTTTTCAGCCCCTGAAACTAGACCCGCTCCTCAAGCAGCGGGCTCTTCGGAAACTAACGGCACCAGTGAGTCCGCAACTCCAGGGCAGAGGCCTCCTACCATAGTGCTTGATCTTCAGGTGAGAAGAGTTCGTCCGGGAGAATATCGGCAGAGGGACAGCATAGCCAACAGAACTCGGTCCAGGTCCCAGACACCGAACAACACGGTCACTTACGAAAGCGAACGGGGAGGGTTTAGGCGCACGTTTTCCCGTTCGGAACGGGCTGGAGTGAGAACTTATGTCAGCACCATTAGGATTCCTATCCGTAGGATCTTAAACACAGGCTTGAGCGAGACCACATCAGTTGCTATTCAGACTATGCTGAGGCAGATAATGACAGGCTTTGGAGAGCTGAGTTACTTCATGTATAGCGATAGCGATGCAGATCCTAATGGCCCAGCTCCAAACCAGAACGTGGATGCTTCTGAGCCGCAGAACGGAGGTGGTGGGACCTCAAGCAATGAAAGTACGGATGTTAGCTCAGGGGAGGTGTATGAAGGTGGTAATGAAGGTGGTTCAACCTCTGGTGCCAGACGGGAAGGTCGGAATACGAGGGGCTCGGTCACGTTTGAAGAAAGCGGTTCTCTACCATTCCTTAGCCTAGCACAATTTTTCCTACTAAACGAAGATGACGATGACCAACCAAGAGGACTCACCAAAGAACAAATTGACAACTTAGCCATGAGGAATTTCGGTGAGAGCGACGCTCTGAAAACCTGTAGTGTGTGCATTACAGAGTACACGGAAGGCAACAAGCTCCGTAAACTGCCTTGTTCGCACGAGTATCACGTCCACTGCATCGACCGCTGGTTATCAGAAAATTCCACTTGTCCCATTTGTCGCAGAGCAGTCTTAGCTTCTGGGAACAGAGAGAGTGTGGTCTAAATGAGATCTGGATTGATGGCCGAGCAGCTCGTGTGATAGTGATGGGCAAAGAAGTCACTTCCTTTATGGCCACTTTTTGAGTGGTACCTCAGTGTATAGTCATGACTTGGAGTGAACCTTCCCTCGTAAAAGCATTTTTCCCTAGATTCAAGCTTCTAAAATCGGAAAATTTCTTTTAATTAGGGTTTTCAAGATTGAGTCAGTTTGGGTGTTTAAAATTTCACTTGTCCAAAGACATCTACCCACTTAAAGATTATTTTTTTTTTCTTTGTGAATAGTATTAAGTTCTTTTCTCTGACCCAGCCTCTGCCATCCCAGTCCAATAAACATTTTGCCCTTGAAATTTGTGCTTATGAGGAGCTCTGTGAGAAGTCACAAGCCATAGAGGAATTCTTGCAAGAAATCCAGCTCTGACAAAAATAAGAGGAACTTAATTGCACCCTTTAACCTACTTCTGATTTCCATGCTGGGTTAATATTGGACATGTCCGTGTAAATAACACTAATGTCAGCCTTTCCCCATCACTATGGCACGCTGTAGGATGAGCCCTTAGCTTAACTGGGATATTTATCTTGTTGTGGAAATATAAGAATTGCCTATGCTTGTTTAAATAAACAAACAAACAAAACCAACAACAACAACAAAAAAGATCTGTTTTAAAATTGTAAAGCTTTTTTTGTAGAAGCTCAGTACTTTTCCAATGCACCGTTGTACTAACGCAGTAAAGAATTAAAATTGTACCATGCTTAGGAATCAGGAACGCTTTTCATACAAACCCCACCACACGGAGAGCAAAGGAAAGGGGAGCGAGCTGCTTGTGCGACTGTGGGCATGTCAAGAGCAGTGCATATCTGTACTATTTATGTGAACAGCTACTGTAATATAAACCCAGTTGAATTAGACATCTGAATTGCATTAAAAACCCGGAAATTAAATGTGATCATTGCAGTGTTTTGGCTCAGTGATGCCAGAGAAAAAGATAAAAATATAGAAACTCTTCTAAGGGCTGGTGATTTGTTGGTATGGTTGCTAACACGTAATAACAAACCAGTATGTACCGGTTCAGTCAGTGAGGTTTATGCCCGATTTTTCTCTTTGCTTTTACTTTCATTTTTTGAGGTGAAACTATTCATTTTTTGAGGTGTAACTATTCAAAGTGTTGGCAGGGTTGTTTTTTTTCTTCCTCACTGGCTTCAACTCTTAGTAACCTCTGGATCCGTTGCGTGAAGGTGCTGATCTATCCAGCGTTGGGAGCCTGTGACTCGAGTGCCACAGAAAAAATAGGAACTGGCAAACAGATTATTAGGTTAAAATTTGAAAATTAGAATTGATTATGAGAGCACACTGAAACGTGTAGCTGATTCTAAGAATAACATTAAAAAAAAACCAAACCAACAAACCTCATATGCTCCTAGTGGGCAGATTAAAATGAGTTAAATTGACTTTTAAAGCTCAGTGCGTGGCATACTGAGAATGGGAGAATGTACCTCGAGTCTCACCGGTGTCAGGGGAAAACATCCTTCGCCCTCAATGACCCGTTCTTTGTTTTGTGCTCTAATGATTATTTTTTTTCTAGCTTGCGCGTGCAACAGGGAAGGCAATATTTAATTCCACTCCAGGGCGGTACTGACGAAGGGATATGAGCTGCTCTTGCTGGTGATGCGGGGAAATGTTGCTTGTTCCTCCGATGACAAAACCAAAGCTGGCCTGTCTTTTTTCCTAATTCAAACACGTTTTTGGTGTTCTGTAGTGGTGGTCGCATAACCTATAGTCGCTGCTCGGAGCCGTTTTAACGCCTCATCAGCTAATTAAGGATTCCACAATGTCCCCCAATTCCAGGTTTCTTTTTTCTGCCTGTGTTCTGTGCTGTTTGGTTCAGGGGGAAGCCCAGACCTGCTCTTGAGCTCGCTTTCCTCCTGGTGGGACGTGCTGTCGTGGCACAGGGGATGCGTGTGTTCTCTTGAAGCTCGTGGCTTTGAATTTTTCCCTCTGCTATCAGTGTAAAATTGGAAGTTAGCGATTTATTTCAGGTGCTGGACTCTCTATGCCAAAATTTCCTCAACAAAATAACACGTCTGAGATTCTTCCAGTAGCATTTGCATAGCAAATACTATCAGGTGCCGTTTCCAGTAGCTTTATTGACTTACTGGAGCATGGAATTAGGAGACACCCCCTCTCTGTGGGAATGCTGTGTTAGATTTTTTTTTTCTTTTAAATTTCTGACGTACATCTCTGAGGTCTAAGGCTGGTGACCAGAAAGAAAGGGGCCCACTAGTGCTCATGGGTGTGAAGAACAGCTGGGATACGTGTTCTTCAGCAATCGCTTTCTTCTTCATGGTCTGAGTTTCCGGTAACTGTTTCTGTCAAAGAATCAACTTTACGGTTTTGTTATAGCTTAATCGTGGCATGCCTTAACATTTTCTGTAAGAGTAGCAACTAATAAAACGTTGGAGGTTTCTCAAATGGTACCAAGCACAACTAATTTCACTTCAGTTGAGGAGACCTTGAGTGGTCTCGGTGTTTCATCTGCCCTTTCTTAGGCCGAGCGTGCTGAAGGCGCTGGGGCTTCGGTGTCTGGAAGAGTTGGCAGAAAGGAAATTGCTGACGCAGCAGAGACCTCTTTATGGAGCTGAGTCATCTGCCAATTCGGTTTCTGCCCTTTGAAAGTTGGGAAAAGCCAATATTAACACTTGAGTTGCTAACGAAAGATGCTCTAATGTGACGAGGTTTGCAATTAGCCTCATTCACGGTGTGTGAATCATTTTGCTAGTGAGCATTTGTACTTATTGCTTCCCTCCCTTTACGCTTTTTGGGATTCCCGGGGGGCTGCAGCCACGTAACTGATGCTGGTGGCCACGTGACGGGTTAAAATGGCTCGTTTTTGTCTTTCTCCACGGCCTGAGTGTACAGAAATGGTGACTCTGCAGAGGCAGCCTTGCTGCAGCAGCCGCCTGGTCCACAGTGCCACCATGTGGGAACCTCTCGGAGCCTTCCTCCAAAGCCAGGATCACTCTCGCCTTCTCACTTGGTTCCTTTCGCATTGAAGGCCGTTGCTTTGTCTTGGAAAAGAGGTTCCTTGTTATTTTCCACCTCAGTAGTTACTGTGGTGGGTTTTTTTCAGCCGCCGTTACTAGCTGGTGTGTTGAGCTTCATTCAGGAGAGACTTGCACCACAGGACCTCCCTCCGCAGCAATTAAAGCAGTCACGAGGCCAAACCCCAGAAGAACGCACAGTATTTTTTATTTAAGAGCGTGTTTGATAGTTTAACTCAGTTATGAACTGATACGGAGTTGTGGGTGCTTGCTTTTTTTTTCTTTTAATTGGAACTTCATCCGTAAAAGACGGAAGAGTCATTCCCGGGGTTTGTCAGCTTTCCCTTTCACGTGCACCTCGTTATTTCTTCGCCCAGGTTGGGGTTTGCGCAGACAACTTGTAGGCGGTTAATTGTTTTGGAAAAACTGATTTAATTAGGGTCGGTGCGGCACGACGCAGCGACGAATAAAAGCCTCGAGGCGCTTTGTGAGGAGCGCGGATGCGCGGGACACGGCAGCTGCGCTGCCGTGACACCAACCCCGTGCTGAAGGAGCCATCATTGTCCATTGTGTCAACTTGCAGAGGACGGGGTTTCCCACCGAAGCTGGCACAATGGACCGTAATGACTGTCCCTGCGGTTTCCTGTCACTCGGCTGGATTATGCAAATGCGGGTTGTCCAGCCGACTGTTCCGCAGCCGGTGTTGGTCTTGAAATGGTTGCCGCACAAAGAGGAGGTTCCCGGTGGCCTCATGCTAGTGAGGGTCTCGTGAAGATGAGGAAATAAATGTGGTTGAGGCCGACCACCAGCTTCTGGGGTTTAGCAGCGCGATGAGGGGGTTTCTGAAGCTCCCAGCGTGCCCGTCACCGTCACCCCGCTCCATCCACTCGGCTTTGCCGCAGCCGCGTCTTTACCTCGGGATCCTTTCCATGGATTTATGTCACTCTCTGAGGTCTTGGTTTCCTCACCCATTGTCCTTGCTCCTGCTGTGGGGCTTGAGCAAAGGGTACGTCAGCGAGCGTGGAGCTGGGGAGATACACGGGCGTTCTGGAAACGTCTCCTGCTCCTCTGCCCGCTCCCAGGAGGAGGTGCTTTGGATGAGGGCTGGCTCAGAGCTCCGCGAAGGGAATTTCTAACAAATTCAGAAATCTTTCCGGCCCTTACATACACTAAGCTTTTTGTTGGCTTGTCCTTGATGAGGGAGGGAAGGGGGAGGGTGAAGAGGCAGGGTCAGTGGTGACTTACCCAAGGAACGTGTAAGTTGTGCTGTGTTGAAAAAGAAAAGAGGTTTGCATCTGTTACACCAGGGCTTCCCAACCCCTTTTTTGATAGGAGGCCGCTCTTTTTTGTTGTTCTTTTTCTTACGGGGAAACATAGAATTGGATTTATCTTGATTGTGTTCCCTGGTTTTCCTAAAATATCAGAGACCCCCCCTCTTGAGTTTCGCTACCTGCTGGTAAAGGCTGTTGGTTGGGAAGCCCTGAATTCACCTGAGAATGTAACAAGGTGGGTTTTTTTTTTTTTTCCTTTTTTTTCCTTTTTTTTTGTTTTTTTGTACAGTACTTTACATCTGTTTATACAGGACTTGTTCGATACGAAATGGTACTCGGAGGTCATTGCACAACGGTTTGACCAGATCTGCTAGCTAACACTTAGGAGGAGTTTGTTCCCTTATGTAAGATGTCATAATGCAAATTTAAATAGACTCAATAAAATGCATGAAATGTTCATTTTGTGCTTGACCATCACTCCGTGGGTTCATTCTCCTTCCGGTGGGAACGTGCTGGAGCAAAGGATGGTGGATGTGGTAGGAATATCTTTCCTCCGTGCACCTCTTCCCCTGAGGCTGGGCAGAAAGGAAAGATCTGGAACGGTGTAGAGTTAAATTCTTGGAAGAATTTATTGCTCTGTTCACAGAAAACTGAAGCGATAAATCTCACTGTGTCCCAGACTCCTGTAAATCTCTCCGTGGGTCCTGTGGGACACCAGAGCGGAGTCTACAAGTTGTTTAAGTAGTAGCTGTGACTTTTGCAGGTGCCTGTCACTGCCGGTGGTCGGGCTGTCAGGGCCAAGCCTCCCTAGAAACACACTTTGGCGTCCACCCGCTTCCATGACACGCTCTCACATCTGGCTAAAAGCTTCGTCCTAAAATTAGTAGCTGAAGTACGTGCAAATCCTTGAGTGGGAAGGAAATTTTTGAGGGCGTGGGAAGCTCTCTTCATTACCAGCGCTTCCCTCACCTCAACTCCGCTCCTCGAGTGGGAAGCGGGAGCTGGTCCGAGAGGGACGCGCTGACGTCAGAACCAAAGAAGGGGTGGAAGGTGACGTGCAGCTCGGAAACACGCAGCGCCCGGTGCTTGGGGTGCCACGGCAGCGGGTAGCGGTGTCACAGCCGGGCTGGTGCCTGGGAGCGATGCTGGGGAAGTCGTGGGTGTCTCCAGGGATGCGCCGGTGTTCTGCTCTCCGTGGGGGAGCTCTTGGGTAAGGGGTTTTTCCCCATTCCCATGGGTCTGGCTTGCCCTGCACGTGTACGGTTCAATCTGAAACCGAGCCTTTAACACGGGCATTAACTTCTCTTTCAGTGACTTCATTGTTGAAGCAGTTCCCACACTTTCTGTAGCAGGAGCTCTTTGCTTTGCCCGGTCACCGACTCCAGCCCCGCATCTCCCTTGTCGGAAGTCCTTCGCTTTGGGGAGCCTTGTTTTTGTTCCTTCAAAACTGTCCATCAACCCCCAGATTGCTTCAGGAGTCCAAACCAACCTCGGAGCACGTGTGCGGCTGACTTCATCCCTGTGTTTGTTTTCTTTAATGTATTCGAGGTCTTTGTTCTGACCTGTAAAACTTTATATAACCTCATTCCTCCTTCTCGGTGCTTAAACCCCGTAACCTTTTACATTGTCCTGCTCCTCCCTGCAGGGTATATGTCCGTGGCAGATCCAGACCTTCACAAGGGAATGTGTTTGGCCGCTGTGCTGCTGAGTGGGAGGAGAAAGGTTGTGTTTGGCCAACCCGTCCATCCCAGAGTGCTGGGGGTGCAGGATTAACCGTGTATTCGGGGGCTTCTCCCCTCCAGAAGGGCTCTTCTGACCAGTCCTTGGTGAGACTGAGTGGAAGTAGAGGGGTGGGGAGGAGAGCAAAGGCTGGCTGCTGCTCGCTTGCCCTCCTCAGCTGTTTCGAGTGGGATTGAACCTGTTTTGGGGCTTCTGACGATGAATCTAAACTCAGCTCTGTTGTGGCTCCCTAAACCCTGCAAAAAAGTTTCATGTAGGGGAAAACTAAGCCCAGTTTTTAGTCTTAAACTGGAGGGGCATTGTCTCTGACACTAATGAGATGCTGATGCTGCATGCTCCAACTGTTCCCCTGAATAAATCCCCTGTTAAGCCGAGCATGTGAAAATCCGGGCGTCAGGTCCCCTCAACAATGATTACTTCATGAAAATAGGAGACATCCCATATTTGCTGAGGGTTTCGTGAGTTTTTCACACCCTACACCAGCAGGGTCGTGGGCTCTCAAGGAAAAAGCTTAGAGGTTGGGCGGGTTTGGAGAAACCTGGTCTAGTGGGAGGTGTCCCTGCCCATGGCAGCGGGGTTGGGACTAGATGATCTTTCAAGTCCCTTTCCACCCGAACTATTCTATGATCCTAGCGATAGCATCGTGGGAGTCAGGCTGCAGGAGCTGGCCGGGGCCTGGGGTGGGTTCCATGTGGCTCCAGCACCCAGCAGAGCAATGCCTGTGGCAACACTGGCCAGGCTCCTGGTTGCCAGCAGAGATGATTTTTTTTTTTTTGCACTGGTTTGATTTCTCAGGATGGATTCACAGAATGCGATTTCCCCAGGCTGAAAGTTTGAGGCTGGTGGGTTTTTCTTGCTCTACTGCAGTGGCTTTGCTTGTTATGGTGGGTCCCGTATGAATCAAAAAGTGCCTGGCTTGGTTTCTGGGCTTTAATACCAGCTCTAGTCTTTCCTTTCACAGCGAAACACTCCCGACGCCTCTGCCCCAGACCGAAACCCCACGTTTTGCTCTGTGCCCGCAAGGCCAGACCTTGCCTGTAGGCTGGCGGGTGGTTTTGCTGGTCCTGGAGGGCGTTGTGTGTATGAAAACCGTTGAAACGAAACAATTTCAGGAGTCCAGAGGACTCCTCTCCTGACCCCAGAGGTATGACCAGAGGTGGGACAGCTGTGTACCTGCCCGGAGCATCACTCACCACTGGCCGAGGGGCAGGCAGGTGGAAGGCAGGAAAACACGCAGTGAAAGAAAGAAGTTTAATCTCTGTAGGTACTGCTGACTTCTAAGTAAAGCCTAAATAAACTTGGCAATGACTCAGCCTTTGCTGCCGGCACCTTTGGGATGATCCTGCTGTAATTTGTAAAGATGGATCTAAATGAACTCAGCTGGAGTCTGGGCAGTGCTGATCGTCCATCGTCCCTGCACACGTGGTATGGGCAGGAGGGTGGGAAATGATGGTAGGGGATGAAGAACAGAGGAGGGGAAGGGAGAGAGGAGGTGAATTAAACTGAAGGAAAACGCGGGAAGGGAATAGAAGAGGCCTTTGAACTGTGCTTGTCTGAGTGGGGTGGGTAAAAACATCAACACAGGTGGAAGAAGGGTATGGGTGGGAGCAAACCCACCGGGATCCTCGGAGTTTGGTTACGAGGACACAGAGCCAGGACCAGAAGAAGACACCTGGGGACCATGGTCTGGGACCCTTTGGGGGCCGAGCGGGAGGGCGGCAGGTGCTGCTGGGGGACGATGCGGCCTCGGCCACGTACGCCAGGGCTGGCCCAGCCTGAACGATGCTCCAGATGAGACGGCAACAGATTTATAACCATAAAACCCCGATCCTGGGCGGAAGAGGTGCGTGCCAGAACAATAGCTGGAGTCTGCGAGGGCGGGGGGGACACGACACTCATGGGGCCCTTCTCGCACCCCACCCCACAGCCACGGGAGGGGCTGTTTACACAACCCTGCCGAAAAAGCCCCCGAACGCTGCTTGTGTTTCCAATGCGGGATCGAGCGGGGCTGCAGGTGATTGGGAGAGATTTGTTTAGTGCAGCTCCGGTGCCAAAAATAAAAAAGCATACCCCGGAGCCTGGGCCAGGATCAAGCGAGCGGGGCCAACAGCAATCAGCGCTTCTTGCAGCCCAACGTGTTGCTCTGTTCCTGCACCAGCTGCATCCCACCGTGGACTCAGCATTGGCTTTGGTGTCAGTGACTTCCCACCACCGGGCCCACGGGGAGCCCAGGCTCTCCCCTCCCTCCCAGCCACCTCCTTCCTCTCTTTTCCCTCTGTCCTCCTTTTTATTCCTCGCTCCTCCTTTTTATCCCCCCCCCCCTTCCCTTTGCTGTGTTTGCCTTCGATCTAAGCATACATATTTTTTCCCCTCCCTTGCCAGTTTTAAGTGGTTTCCCATATTGCCCCTACAACCCGAAGCGAGCGCATCCCAAGCTCATCCCATCGCTCATCCCCAACCCCAGATGCACCCTCCACGTTCTCCTTTCCCCTTGGGTGCTGCAGCCCGGTACCCAGGCACGGCTGGTGGGTCCCCAGGGCCCCGTGATGTCCCAGCTCGCTGCCCGAGCATCAGCCCCAGCCGAGCGTGGGTGCGGCTGAACGCCCTGGGAGGGGAGCCTGGCCAAATTAATGCTTTAAATAATGACAGCAAAGCAATGGCGCGAGGGAAGATTTGCATTTAGAGGCAGAATGATAAAAGAAAAATAATCTGCCGCTCATCGGTGCATCCTTCAAAGGTACTTGAAGACAGGGTTGGGGTTTTTTTTTGTTGGGTTTTTTTTTTTTGGAAGGATTATAATATTGAAGTCCTGCAAAAAGAAAACAGATGGAAAAGGAGACAATGAAAGAAAACAAGCCCAGCCCAGAGCCTGCGGGGAGAGGAGCGGCCGGGCACAGCGTGAGCCCACAGCTTCCAAATGCCCAGTAACCATGTGCAGGGAGCCAGCATGTCCACATATATATCTATATCTTTATATATATAAAATATATGTATAAATGAAAAAAAATAGCTACATGTAACTATAGCCATCATACATGCCATTCGCTTGTAGAAATCTAAACCATGTGTACTTTACAGCTATTAAACTAATATAAAACATTGACATGTGGCTTATATTTGCAACATAAACCATACAGGTAAATTTTGCACTTTTTAAAGTACGAATGTAAGCTCTTCTGTAGAACCAGCTTGTTCTAATCCAGGAGAGCTCCATTTTAACGCATGGAGAGATGCTATAAATGCTTACAGCTTGTTTTAAGCCCTGATATTTCAACTTCAGTGTATGAATAGATTATGGAAATACTGAACTATTGTGTTCTAGTCATGAAAACATCCTTTTCTTTGGTGGCGGTGTTATGTGGTCTGGTCTTTTCTAATTGCAGGCTTTCTATAGAAAAATTCAGGGCTTTGCTTTGAGTCAGAAGACAGGTTTTTTTCCCCACTTTTTCAGCTTTTCTATGTATTAAGGCCAGCTCCAGCAGCCTGGCAGAGCAGGGGAGGCTGCGGCTGCTCCATGCCCTGCGCTCAGCAGGGATTCCCACTGCACCAACACACCTATGGAGAGAGACATACATGAATTTTATTTATGTCTATATCTATTTATTTACACAAAGCTTCCAGGAGCTCCCCCCCTCCACAGCCTCTCCGAGCATCCCCATGGATTCAAGGCTTCTTTTATCACACACCCCAGCACCCTCCTGAGTTCTCCCCCAAATCTGCAGCCATCCCAAGACGATCGTTGGAATATTAGGCCGGGCTTTGCTAGTTGTAAAAGCCGTGCAGCGTGTTCTCGTGGTGCTTTCCGCGCTCGGGAGTGGGCTGCACCGTTACGGCTCCTTGCTCTGTCCCTGCACGCACGGCACGGAGTCCTCCGGAGGAGCTCGTTGCCGTAGTCTCATTCCCTTTGAATCTTTATTTAGCATCTCTTATCTCCTGGTGGGTTGGGTTGTTTTGGTTTTGTTGTGTTTTTTTTTAATACTATTTGCAGTAAATATCCCCAACTTGAAAAAAGGTTGAGATGCACATTAAGAAAAAAAAAACAACCACCAGCCTGAGCTATATAGGACTAACGTGTAGAGCAGCTTTCATCTAATGTCAATTGAAGCACCTAGCATAAACAAATCATTCATATAAAACCCTTGATAAAACCCTTGCTTTCAGTGTCTCACAGCCACTGTACCCTCACTTAGGAATAATAATCCCCAGTCTTTAGAGGCATAGAAGTGTTGAGGTTGGAAGAGACCTTTAAGATCACCAAGTCCAACCGTTTCCCACACTCAACCCTCCCATAACTGCTCTTATTGACAGAAAAGATTAGCTCTCCCGTGACCAGCGCTGATACCCGGAAGGCCTCACCGTGTCCTCGAACCACTGCCAAAAGGAAGAAATACTAGTATTAATAATAATATTTTTTTAAAGCCCCGGTGCTCTCCCTGTGTGGGAGCTGCTGCGGAGTGCAGATGCTGGTGAAACACAACCCCCCAAAGATGCTGGTTGATAAAAGGGAGGGGACAGAGAAAACTCATCCAGGTCGCTGGGGACTCACCCTGACACCACTTCAGGCACCCAGATGCTTTCAGCGATTTCTTTCTTTATTATTTGAAGTTTTCGCTGCCTTGGGTGGCATAAGGAGCACTGTCCACCCTACCTCCAGCTTTCAGCCCTTTGTGTTGCATCCAGAACCTCTTCTCCCCCTGGTAGGTACCAGCATCTTGGCACAGCCTCTCCTCATAGTGTATCAAAGACTTGATGAAAATAATTCCTGTGTTAAACCACCACCTCTCCAGCACCTTTTTCTTTTGCTGTCCTGGGCAGGCATCAGGCTGAGGGTTGGCAGCAGCTGGGAAAGATGCCGGGACCAGTGCCCACAACTGGAGATGAGGAGAGGAAACCTGTCAGGACACAAGCACGGAGCCCTTTTCTTTTTAAACTGGTTTTTTATTCTACACGATTTGTTTTAAACAACATTCATAAAACATTAATTACAAAAACTGTGCTAATGTGGGGGTAGGTTTTGTTTCTTTTGTATACCAACAATCAGAAATTCACATTTTGAAAGGCTAGTCATACTTTTAAGACACACATTCAAATACTTTACTTCCAGATACAAAATTGTAAGGGAATAGAAATCGCTTACAAGGAGCAGATGTCCAAAAAAAAAACCAACAAAAACCCAAATGATTTTAGACTTCAAGGTCTGACTTCTGGACTGAATTGAGTGGCTACTTTCAGGCTGCTGGTTTTGCTGCTTGGGTGCCCAGCAGCCTTGGGCACCTCGTAGGACCCTCGTAGGACCTGGTTCAGAGCCACGCACGGCTTCTGCTGAGCCAGAGCCGGGAGCACAGTGAAAAAAAATGGGGTTGCAAAGCTACCAGTGGTGCTTGCAGCCCTTTATCGAGGCTTTCTAGTGGGTATGGACCCCAGGAGGTTGATTGTTGCCAGCACATCGGCAGGGCAAAGCAAAAAAAATCCATGGGCAGGACTTTTTTTCCACCAGTGATGGAGCTAATGCCGGCCACGGAGACCTTGGACAGTAGCAGGGCTGGAGAAAGGCACGGCATCGGGTTCCACTAACCAGGCGTGATGGCAGCAGGCTTGGAGGTCCTGCTTGGAAAAGAAGCCAGCTCATGAGTTACCTGATATGGCCAAAATTCAAGCCTCTGCCCCAGTGCTCTGATGTGGCGTCGGCTCCAAAATCCACCCATCTGAAAGCAAATATTTGGCTTCATCCTGCTGGATTTCAGGGCAGGGGAGGGAGAGAGAGCAAGGTAATTTCCTAATTGCTCTCCGCCTCCCTCAGAAAAGTCCTATCTCGGGCTTTAATGGGTTCAAATGGCTGAAACAGGATACGCTGGGAAAGTCCAGGCCTCGAGAAGTCGTGTTCTTTGCAGAAATGATTTGATTGAATGCACTCGGCAACCAAAAACCCAACTGCATTCAGGCAAGCTGGCCAGTAGTGACCAGGGAGCATCAACGCTATGCAAGAACCTGCTCTGGTAAACAACTCGTCTTACACACCATGATTAAAAATGTACAAAAAAAAAAAAAAGAATAAGAAGAAAAGGCTTCATTCTTTAGTAAAATAGACACTAAGTCTTGCCTCTAATGCTATGGTTAAGAGCTACGCTTGCCTTGCTGGTCAGAGAAGGACGTAGGGTGAGCTTTGGGGAGTATGTTACAAAAAGAGGAGAATCTTTGGAGGCATGAAACCTCCTTCCAAAGCCATCTTGTGCAGAAAATGGGAGGGACGGTGTGTCTTCCTTCTCCTGCCTTGCCTCCGCTGGCAAGCCCCATGGAGCAGGGACCCAAGCCCTGTGCCTGTGGTTGGTGGTGCTGGTGTTTTACCACCACAGTGGCACGGCTGCGGTGGGAAGAGGAGACGTGGGGACACTGGCCGCATCCATCCTTGGTGGGAGCACCAAGGGCATTGCAACATTTGCAAAAAATAAAGCACCCTCCCACAAGGGGTTGTGCAGGATGAGCCTGTCAAAGCCCAGTGATAACCTTGATGTCACCAGGACTAAAGTCCACCACACCAACCTGATAAAGCACCTGCTGAGATGCTGAGCCCTTGGCCACGGGGATGGTCACCCCTGCAGCTGCCTCCACAAAGCCCATCCACTGGTGGGGATGGCAGCTCCATCCATCCCCAGGTCTGCTTTCCTTCTGAGGGCTCTCAAAAAGGGAACCAGCTTTTTTTTTTTTGCAGGCTGTTGCCTGCTGGTGGAGCCTCTCCACAGTGCCACCTCCAGCCCTGTTGTCCCTACATAGAGGACATTGGAGGAGCATTTGTCAATCACATCATTCTCCCCAGAGGTTACAAGGGTGGCCGAGATTTAAACAAAAGTGCCCAAAAGAGCTGCCCGAGTGCAGGTTCTTGTGGCAGCTGCTCGGCTTCCCTTGGCAAAGGAGCTGGGGCTTTCAAAGTCATTCCAGTTTTCTACTTCCAGCTGGATAAGGAGAAGCAAACTCTGCCAGTGTGAAAATTATTGAAGCTAAAATAACCAAGGTAACCCCGAAACAAAGCTGTTGGGTACAGAGGCGTGTGAAAGCTGAGTAATGGTCTGCAGTGAAGGATGGAGGGACGACAAGGGTCTCAGCTGGATCTGTCCCACTCTGCGTCCAGAAGATAGGGTCCAAGGTCACCTTTACGCAGGTTGTTAGAGGACTGTCTGGCCATACAGATGTTAGCCAGGGTTAAAAATCCACCTTAAGCCTCCCGAGATGCTGAACCAGAGTGATCTGAGCAAGCGTAGATGAGAACCTCGGCACCAAATCGGACTGCCCAGAGCAACTTGCTCTGAGCACCAACACCAGAAGAGACCTTCTATTGCTGTGCAAAATGCTCCTGTGGCACCGATATTTGTGGAAGGGCAGGAATGTCCTTGTCCAGCTGTGGGCCACCTCCCTCTCCTGGCTCCTCTGGACCAGGCAGCTCAGCCTTGAGGGTTATGAAGCTCCTCATAGTCAAACTGGCAGCCTCAAACCACCACGATGGTGGGAGGCANGGGGGGGGGGGGGGGGGGTCCCCCAAACCCCACGGTACCGCAGCAGACCTGCAAAACCCTCAAGCTTTGATGGCGAGCAGGATGTGGCCTTCCCACAGCTGGGCAGTGATAGGAAACCTCAACCTCAGCCCATGAGGGGCCCAAATTTGTCAAATTTAAGCTATGTGACTTAGAAACACCTCTATCCCTGGCTGCAGGACCTCAGGGCAGGGCATGCTGCAGTGAAGCAGCTGCTTCCAGCTTTTGTTTCACAACTCCAAAGAGCTCTAAGCCATGAATCACGGCGCTTCCCAGGCAGCTCCTGCAGCCGCTGCCCTGCCAGCCTTCCCAGCAGCAGGGCAGCCTCGAAAACCCCACCACCAACCCCCTGCAAATCCTTCCAGCTCGGCTGTCCCGCTCCATCCCTCAGCCAGAGCCTGAGGAGTTAAAGCTGGTGCCTCACTCTGCAGCCAGAAAAAGAAAAAAAAGCAGTAGAAAAGACAACAGCTTGGGTTTTGAACACCCTCAAGCTAAAGATTTAGCAAGGCAGCCCCGCCAAGCCCCGAGCCGGGCGCTGCTGGGACACGTCCCGTGCTTGTTGTACACTTACATAAGGCTACGCTCGCGCCTGCAGCTCTCCAGGTCCCCCCAAGCTGCTCCCTCCCTGCTCCCTTCCAACCCATGGGACTCGACCTGTGCCCGTGTCCTCGCTGGCTCCCAGAAATGGCCAAGCCCTGAGTGCTGGGCTCTACCTTCCTCTCCTGGAGTGTTGGGTTCTACCTTCCCCTTCTGGAGCAAGGGCAGGAATCATAGCCTGGCAGTCGCAGGGGAGGGAGAAGTTTGGGGCTGGTTTCTTTTTTTAAATCAGAAAACCGAGTAAAAGGTCATCTTTCTCGGGAACGGTCAGGCCTTGCTCGCCCAGGGGAGGACATGGATGTGCAGGACTAGGATGGGCAGAGGACAGGGATGTGCTGGACTAGGACGAGCAGATCCTGATGGGATGAAACAGGAGGGGCTTTAGGACAAAGCTTTTTGCAGCAGGTAAGGACCTAGCTGGCATCACAGCACCAGTCTACAGCAGCCTAAAAGGATGCTCTGGAGACCAGTGCTGTTCCTCCCTGTTTCTAGCTGCTCAGATCACCACGATCCCACCGCTCACGTGCCACCGGTCCACACAAATTCTTGCAAGCTGCCCAATACTCAAGGGACAAACTAGAGGCACAGCAGCAGCATGTAGCTGACAAACAAACCCCAAAATACTCCCCTTCATGTTGACAGACTGCTCCAACCTTTGCCCTTCCCATTCCCATCTGTGTTTGCAGACGAGGTGAACCTTCCCTCGCTGTTGCTCAAACACGCCTCCTCCCACTGCAGAATTTGCCCTCGGCTTAACCAAGGGCAGGATCTCGACCAGGCAAAGATGCTGAAAGTGGGTTTGGGAGGCTGGTACCAGCCATCAGGCCAAGGTGGGATGAGGGGTGGATTCCTTTGACCAAATTCAGGTGGCCTACAAATGCACCTCATCACTCAGAATCTCCTAGAGGGTTGATAATAAGAGCCACGAGCAAAGACCAAAGTCTAGGTGGGCTGAACATGGGCACCACCATTCCTCCTGGGCAGAGCATGGACTCCCAGCTGCCACAGAGCTGGTCTGATGCCATCACAGTGTTAAGCACCCACTGCACCAAACGATGGCTCCTCCTGGGGCAAAGATCTTTCTGCAGGCAGGTGGAGCATTTAAGGCAAGTGGAAATGTAGATAGTTGGGTTTTGAACCATAAATTGCCTTATGAGCCAGAGAGGTTCAACTGCAACAAAGCCTTGCGCAAAGTTGGGTGCAGTCATCGGTGGGCTCTGCTGTGCAGCTGCTCCTCAGGCCAGACATGGGTTTGAGGCAGCTCTGCTCATGCTCTTGTTGGTCGGAAGAAGCGACTTCTTCCATTTAAATCCCTTAAATCCTTTGGGAGGGCATTAAGGTCAAATATATGACTTTAAAAACTTCATCCATATGAATAAAAGCCCCCAAACTCACCAAGGGAGTTACGATGCAACAGATTTCTTTCCTTCAGCTGTCAGATGGCTTTTGGAGATGCCCCACTGCCAACGTTCCCACCTGAAAAGCATCACTTTAATGCCCTGCCCGAGGCTAAGCCTGGCAGATCCCACCGGTGCCAAAGCAAGGGATGGTGGCTCAGCTCCCACCAATGCCCAGCCTTCCAACACAGCTCCTACTGCCTCCTGGGGCTTCCTAAACCAAGCAATGGGTCAGCAGAGCCGTGGCAGATGATGCGATAGAGGCACTGAAGGGGAATAACAGTCACGGAAAAGCATATTGAAGAACGAGACAAAGGGACACCTCGGTTTATAGTCATAAACACACACGGCACAACACACCAGTTAATTTTCCAGCTCGTACGGGGACAGAAGGACCACAAGACCTTATAATGCATTAGCCAACAGGGATTAAAAACAGGGCCAGAGGGGCATGCAGGGTCCTGAGCTTATTTATATACAAAGGTCCCGCAGCTGCCCGCGGGAGGGGTCTTCTACTGAAACCACGTTTCCACAGCTGAGATTTGTCTCAGCCTTACAAACCCCCCAAGCTCACCTAGGGAGCGAGGGATGATTCCCACAGCACACATCCCTCTTTAGGCTCCTCATTTTATTCAGTGGCAGGTGAATAAAATGAAAATCCAACAAAGGATGGTTTTGGAGCCAGGATAAATGCGAGCTTTGTTTCTTGCGCTCTCCTGGGTTATTATTCCCAGGTTATTAGTCCCAGCCAGCACCTTCTTCACATGGGGCAGGACTTCCCTTGCTCTGTGCCATGCTCATTAGCAATGCCTGGAGCTGATGAATTTCTACTCAGGGCTGAGCTCTGCCTTCCCTCTGTGGCGGGTATCCACGGGCTAGGCTATTTCAGTAGCTCTCTGCCCTCTCTCCCCCTGGGAACAGCGCTGACCCCGCACCGGCTCTGCACAGCAACACACAGGCTACAAGTTAAATGCTACTGGGGCTTTTAAATCCTTTGGGAACACCGGGCTTCCCCTGCCAATACTGATTCATGGTTATTGCTGCATAATACACAACCCACCCCCAAAAAAAAGGAGCGGTGGCACCCTGCACCCCGAGTCAGCTCCATCCCTGTACCCACGGGTGCCCTGAGCCGGCTGCATCCCCACATCCTTGGGGGCAGGGAAGATGCTTCCCAGCATGGAGCCAGCCCATGACATGTGGGACTGTCCCCCAACCCTGTATGCCTTGCTTGATGCCTCCAAAGTGCCCACCTCAGTGGCGTGCCCACGATCTTCTCCATGCAGAGCCAGCCACCCTGGGCTGCGCTGGGAGCTGCCCCTCTCTTTTGCACCTCAAAAGCCCAATCATTAGTCGCTGGGAGAGAAAAAAAACGAAGGTGGGAATCTGCTGAGGGACCTGCTGGTCTTGTCCATGCGTTTTTAAGGCATATTTTGAAGGAAAAGGGCGCTCCTGCATGGCTCCGTTTGAGGAGGGTGGCAGGACCAGAGCTGGCTGAGCTCCCCATCGTCCCAGCTGCAGCTCCCTGGGGGTGTGGGAGAGCAGCGGAAAAGGAGGGGAGGGAGAAGATTAAAGCGGGACTCGCCGACCATTTATTTGGTTTGTACATTGGACTAAAGCAGCGTGTTCTCCTTCAGAGCTGCTGCCTCCAAAGCAGCTTCTGGTGCCGGACGGGGAGGGGGGGGTGCCTCGAATGTGACACCCAAGTGAGCCCGGAGGAGAAGGACAGACAGCTGCAAGGTCCAACAAGCTCCGTCTGTGGCTTTAAAAAGGCATTTATTAGCTGTAAACCTCTGTCGTGATGTATAGAAAACTGGGGAGAGGAGCGGGAGATCGGTCAAGTTTGAATCCTGGTGAGAGTTCTCCTTAGAAAAAATGGTTAGAGGGGGGGGGAAAAAAAAAAAAGGTGGCTTTGAAATCAAAACTGTCCCAGAAAACAGCGTTTCTGCTAGTTAAACGCCTTTAACTAGAAGAACTTTTCGTGGTTTGCTTTTTTTTTTCTCCTTTACAAACATAGTGCATCTGCAATCATCGAGAATTACGGGCCGTCTAGAAAAGGGCCTGTGCTTGGGCTCTGGAGAGGCTGGTGGTGCTGGTGAGCGTCGGTGACCGGCTACATGTGGGCTTCGGAGGCTGGACAGCCCGGCAGCAACTCCCCGTTCACCACTGCCTCCGACACCAGCATCTTGTCTTTGCCAGAATCCAGGCGCTGCTTCTTCAGCATCTTCTGATGGACCAGCGGGACGACGGAGAGCACCAAGGCGCCGATGATGGGGGGGACGCCGGCAAAATAAAAGGCCGCGTTGTAATTCCCAAAATAATCATTGAGGTATCCTGAAGGAGAAGAGCAATGGTGGTTAAAGTCACGTCAGCCCAATGACCGACTCGTGTCCTCCCCCGGCTGAGAGCTGCAGCTTGCTTCAGCCACCAGATTTGGGGAGATTTGGGTTTCTAAAACAACCTTTCTGGTTTGGGGTGTTTGTTTTTTTTTTTTCCATTACATTCCTTGGAGTTTTTAGGCCCTGGATTAACGGATATGAGCAGCCAACACTGTGTAGCAAGGAAGCCAAGAAGAAAAGCCTCAGCTGTCCTTCCTATTTAACCAGCACATGACACAATCAGACACAAAGAATCCCAAATGCAAGTTGAGACACTGTGAAACAACCAAAGCGTTCAGGTAGCTCTCCCTAGCACCTTGCTGGCCAGGAGGGAAGAGGAAAAGCTGGCAGGGAATGTTCCTCTGCAGATTGCTCCATCTGGGAGCCCTGCTTTGCTTATTTATTGTTGATTTTATCTACATGGGGATGTCAGCTGAAAAATACATGCTGCCAGTTACAGAAGTTACCAGGGTCCTTAAAACCCAACGAGGTTGTGCACATGTTGGTTCGGCAAGTTCTGACACAGCCAGGCATCCTTGGAGAATAACCCATTGCCATTTAGCGGCACTGGCAAAAGCCCTCTGAGTTTTCTCCCGTGTAGACACTGGCCTGGGGATTATGGCCATGAAATGAGCCCCTTCACCCAGCCCGATGCAGGGGGTCCTGCGGCAGTGAGATGTCTGCAACCCCCACGTTCCTTCATGAGGGCGTTAAACTGAATTTTGCTGCCAGAAGCAGAAACATCAGAGGCTTCAGCTCAGCAGTTGCTGATGTGAACATTCTGTTGTCCAAAGGCCAGCTTTGGTCATGTGCTTGCTGTTAAATTTCCTTCCTGAAAGGGTTGTGAAGGGCTGTGCCAGGCTGCCCAGGGCAGTGGTGGAGTCTCCACCCCTGGAGGGGTTTCAAAGCCGTGGAGATGTGCTGCTGAGGGACACGGGTTAGTGGTGACCTGGCAATGCTTGGGGACCAGTTGGACTGGGTGACCTTAAAGCTCTTTTCCAACCTAAACAATGCTATGATTCTACTTCAACCCCCATGCAACATCATAAGCCAGAAAATTCAAAACCATATCTCTGGTCTCACACCAAAATATCACCACGGATGAAAGCTGCTACAAGCATCCCGCTCCCTCCCAGCAGCTGGGTCCAGGTCCGGCACCAACCTGCTATCGGCGTACCCGCGGTCATGGGCACAGCCATGAGCCCCATGAGGTACCCTATGGCCTGGGACGCCTGCATGGGCCCCACTAGTTCAAAAGCGATGGGGGCCATGATGGTGGTGAAGAAGCCATCGCAAAGGCCAAGAAAGAGGCAGATGACAATGACGCCCTCGAAGCCTCGGCACTGGGGGATCATCATGCACAGGATGCCCAATAGCATGAAGGATGCAACCTGGGGAGACAAAAGTGGGCAATGTCATTGGGGTGCCGGATGGGCCGCAGGAAGTGCCATGAAGATGACATTGAACAGGTCAATGACAACACCCCCTCCTCTGAACCCAGCAATACCATCCATCCTCCGCTCACGTCTCAGAGGGGCCTTTAAGAATAACCTTTTAAGAAGCTTTAGGAAGGATAATCTGCTGGATTAGCTGCTAGATTTCAGCAGTTTGTTCTTCAAAAACCACAAGAGGTGAGAGGGTGTCCAGCAGCTTGGGAAGAGCTGAGACCATGGAGTTTGATCCCTGAATGGACACAGAGACCTCAGGTCAAGTGTGTCACTTCTCTGTACACCTTTCTGTAATAAATCTTCTTCCCTAACACCAATTAGGAGTGTTAGGTAATGGCTGGTAAAGGATTTGTCATCTGTGGTTGACCGTTATTAAGCAGAGTGTCAGAACCGATGTAGAGGTCCCGTGGCCCACAGTAATTAGCCAGCAGCTACATGGAGGGTCGGACACAATGTACCTGCAGGTAAATCTTCTTCAGCCCAGGAATGCAGTCGCCAATGCGGCCTGAAACCAAGCGCCCCAGCCCTGACATGGCTCCGAGGCAAACCAGGAGGATCCAGTCCTTCTTGGTTTCTTGAAATCGCTTCTCCACGTATTTTACCTAGGATGGAGGAAAGGACGCAAGAATCCTCAGTAAGTTAGTCCCTCTCATATCCCAAAAAGGGACCAGACTTCCCACAGAGGGGTCGTGGCTTTTGGGGTGGCTGTGTGACCCTCATGTCACACCACACAGACCTGCACACACCCCAAACCCAACAGCCCCTTCCTCTCCTGCTACTGATGCTTGTCCTCAGGAGCTGCGGGAAGCAACCACTCTGCCCACCCTGGCACAGAGGACACACAGAAGCTCTAAAAAGCTTGGAGGCTTTTGGTGGCTTTGTCCCTACTGCCCATCTCCACCTTCCCACCTTCTCGCTTGCACAGAGAAGCCCTTTCATGGTGAGCAAAGACACCTTCCTCCTCCTCCAGTCCCAGCCAAAGCTCTTACCAGGTTCATATAGGGTACGAGATATCCCAGGACAGCAGTGGCAATCCCAAAGGCCCAAATCCGATAGGTCTTTCTCCGGAAAACCCTCAAGTTGAAATACTTGCGCGTCTGGGACCAGCACTGCTGCCGCATGCTCCGGCTGCCCAGCTTGTCCTGCCCATCGTGCTGAGAGTCACAAGAAGGTGGCAAGATGGGCCGATAGGTCATGGACAAGAATATCTGGATGAGCATTAAGGCACTGAGTACTTGGAAAGTATGTGCCAGCCCAATGGCCTTCCCAACCATCTTCAGGAAGAAGGGGAGCGGCACGGAGATGAGGCAGCTGCCACCGGCCACGATGCCGTTGGCCAAGCCAAGGCGGCGCTTGAAGTAGTGACCAAGGATGACCAGCGATGGTTGGAATGCGAAGGAGCTGCCACAGCCAAAGAGGATCCCGTATGTGAAATAACGAACTTCCAGAGACCTAGTGGGAAAAAAAAAACCAAACCAACAAAAGACATTGAGGTGGTTACGTTATGCAGAGGTAAGGAAGCCTTCTGCCCCACAGTCCTGCAAAACCTGGAGTTAAGACCCAGGTCTCAAATACCACAGGTGCTGCACAGCCAGTCTGACCTCGAGGAGCTTATTTCCTAGCCAAAGCAAGGATTATCCCCATTTCACAGCTGGCACATTAAATCTTCGGGAAACTGAAGTCTAGCTGGGGAGTGCTTTCTGCAAAGAGGAGAAGGCAGCAGCCAACCCATCCTCCTTGGGAAGCAGACCCAACTGGAACGGCTTTTCAGTTACAGCAAGCAAGATGTTCTAAAGTAGGCAGGGTGGGTTATTTTTGGCTAGAAATCCTTTTTTTTTTTCCCCACTGAAAGGACTAACTGAAAACATTCTGCACCCAGTGTTTGAAAGCAGAAGGCACCAACCCAGCTGGTTATTAGACACATAAGAGGGGTACATTGTGTTTCTGCCCGGGCTCCAGGCTGGTTAATGAAGTTCTGCTTCTCTAAGCTCCTCTGGGAGCTTCAATTGGAGAATTACTAGAGCTCATTTGTAGCTTATTGGTACCACTCGAGGAAGGAGCAAAGTGGGTGCTCTACAAAACAGGTGGAAAGTCCTGAGAGCCCTTGGAAGGAGCATTTCCCAATTGCCAGCCCAGTTTTCCCAACAGAAGCAGCAGAGCAAGGAACCTAAAGTTAGGCACTGCAGATAACCCCTTGTGCTTCTCTCCAGATGAAGGATTTTTTTTCTTCATCCCTGTGCAATATATTCAGCTGCAAAAGTCCGTCACGAAACACTGCACGGGAGGAGAGGGAGATGGAAACCTTTGGGCAGCTCGCCGGGCAAGCGATGCTGCCTGAACAGGGTCTTTACCCCAACGCTCAGAACGACTCTTGGGAAATACTGAGTGGTGTTCATGAAGCAAGCGAGAACCCAGCAGCCCAGACCTAACGGAGCAGTTTGAAGTCAAGAAAACGTTTACAAGCGCCTCATTTCTTCCATTACACGCTCGTCTCTTTAGCTAGCCAAGCAGAAAGCAGAACGTGCTTGCTGCACCCAACGACTCAAAGACAAATGACTGTCATGAAAGGCAGTTTCCAGCCGCTCCAGAATGAAGCCACATCAGAAACCCCCTCCATAGGAGCCAGGCAAGCAGCTGGGCTATGCAGGCTGTCTCCGACCTCCCACGCACCAGCCCTGGCCATCTCCGCTGGGTCACACCAGCTTTGGTTCTGCAGCTAAGCCGCTGTGTTGGATAAGTGGAGACAAATGCTGTGGTTCCCATCTGCTCCCCACTGATGCCAAGACACCCCTGCATGAGCCTGCTCCTTTCAGCCATGTTTCTTAGCCAGGATTTCCCACCCAGCTTGCTGGGAATCAGCCAGCTGCTCTCCGGTGGGAAGGATGGCATCATCTCTCTCGGACAATGAACTGTCCCATGGATAACAACACAACTCCTGGGACAAGGAGGTGTCCCTCCCATGGCTACCTCCCGCTCACAGCTCACAACGGGAATGGCCCTGGCTCCACCCCGCTGGCAGAGGTTTGAGGGATTTCTCTCTGCAGGAGAAACTGGGCAGAAATTCCAGAGAGGAAGAAGAAGCAGATGAAAAAGGACTCAACCTCCACCAGAAAATGCTTAATGGTGCAGAAGAGGAGGGCATTGGGGGGCATATGAAGACAGCCCCACTGAACTGGCCATCATCTCTTTTCCTACATCCCCCTAACATCCCCCCCTACAACATCCCCCTTAAAGCTGGAGGGAAGGTGAAGCCTTTACACAACTGGGATTTCTCTCTTCTTGAGGGTGCATAGGACCAGCGATGGCTCAAGCTGATTCTGAGCGCAGGAGATGCCCCAGTGCAAGGCAGCAAAGTGAGGGAAACCCTCAACCTCATCCAGAAAACTTCATCCTTCCCCAGAATTTCATGTATTTTGCTTATTTAGTGGTTTTGGTACAAAACTCACAATATTTTGGGGGTAGGAGGCACCGAGCTGGGTGCTGGGGTCCTGCTGTGCAGCCTTGGTGGCTGAGCAGGTTTTTGAATCAGCTCGGTGCCATGCCGGGAACTGCTGCTCCTCTGTTTGGACAAAGCAAACCCATTTTAGAGAAATCAGGAGAAGAAAGGGTTGACTAGCATCCATCCAGCCTTGCCTAAACCCACCAAACCCAGGCTCCTGAACAGCAGCTCCCGTTGCAGCGGCGCATGTGGCCCAGCCGGCGCTGGGTGCGTCATGTCCAGCTGCAGGGAGCTGGCAAGAGGGACCGAAAAAAAAACCCTAAACCATCCTCTTCTCCATTGTTCTGGGTGAGCAGGAGCCTCTAACTCTGAATTTTGGGGCCAGCCTTCGCCATCCAGCTGGAACACTGCCAAATCCCACAGCCCCGCTGCTCTTCCTCCGGCTCAGCCGTGCCGAAAGCGGCTTCCCTCGCCGCGGTCCAGCTGCAAAGGGGCTCCTTTCTCCCTTAAAAGGCAGCCAAAGGAATGTGAACGGAGAGGGAGAAGGCAGGAAATGAGGATTTGAGCTCTGGAGCTCTCTTGGAAATAATATTTTTCTCTGCCTGTACTGTTTGAGGTTGTTTTTTTTAAGCCCAACGCAACAGAGATGTGGTCCCAAGAGCTCTTGTTCTTTGCACGAACAATTTACAATGGTGTGGGGGGGTGGGGAAAGTCCAAGCTTTGTTGATTAGAAGGAAAGCAAGACTACATGGGAAGTGCCTGTGAGCCCGGGCACACCTTCCCTCAGGACCAACTGCACTTTCTCCAATGACTATTATTTTTTGAAGTACAAAGGGGTGGCATCTGCGGAGGAAGTCACAGCAGGTGGTTCCTTCAACGCCACTGCCCGAGATGGTTTTAGCATTCCAAGAACCCCAGCTGCCACTGGCCCCAGTCCTGGGGGGCTTTGCCAGAAGGCTCAGAAGCTGTGTCCCACCTCCCTAGTGTGATGGGAATCATATAGCATGTATCCCCAAGGAACCAGGGTTGGGATGGGCACGAGAGTCTCATTGACCCGGCTAAAAAGGAGCTGGGGTCCTGCTGCCCAGCGTGGGCAGGGAGGAGGAGAGCACAGGCAAGTATCCCTCTGGGAAGCTAGTATGTATTTGCTTTAAAAATCCCACTTCTTGAAGCATTTTAATTAAAACAATATAAATTTTAACTGAAATCCAACCCAAAGCCATGTTTGTATTCAGAAAAACTGGGGCAAATGATGCTTTGGAGAGTGTCTCCACCAAGCACCTCATAAAGGAGTCCAGAGGTGACCTCTCTTGGGTTGGAAAGACTCTCCCATCACATCAGGCACACCTGCCATCCGAATGCACATCGGTGAGCGCTTGCCAACAGAAATTCATGGCACGGAATCAGCTGTGGAAAACGAGGAGCAGAATCGCCCTGTTCTGCCACAAAGGGCCAAGACAATGTGGGAACAGCACAAACTGCTCCAAATCCCATCTGCATCCCCCTCCTTGTCTGCCCTTCATTGGAACTCCCTCTTGCCAGGAAGGGGAAAACTCCCTCTTCCCATTTTCTATGGGAAAATAACCCACCAACTATTATTTTAAGCATTAATTTACTTTCAGTACCAAATGTGAAATTGGATGCAAAGGAGAACGGTTTTGTCCATGAGCGCTTCTTGGGAGCTGCCTGCAAGAGGCAAGCCAACTTCTCGCTGCCTGTTTTAAAGATCAGATGAAGGACAAGGACCTGAGGGCTGAAATCCCACACAACAAAGTTCCTTGCTCAGGTAAAACTGATTCTCTTGTTATGTAAGGACAAAAGAGCAACTTGGTTTAATCTGGAGATTAAACACGCTGCATCCATGTGGACTGCACAGGGGCTGTAGGGATGCCAGGAGCCCTCTTGTCTGGATGGAAACCACCTAAGGCAGCAGCAATGTGGAGGTGAAGGGCTTGCAGGGAGCAGTGAGGAAGAGGAGCTCGCCGAGGAGCTGGGTGTTCCCTCTGCAGCCTTACTTGGTGAAGGAGCTGGAGAGGAGTCCGATGAAGGCGATGGCAGCTCCCGAGGCTGCTGTGATCCTGCAGCCGATCCGGTCGGTGAAGATGCTGACGATGGGAGAGCAGAAAAAAATCATGCCCATGGCCAAGGAGCCAACCCATGCTAGGGAGAGAGAGAAGAAAGGTGACAGTCAGGGTGGGACATCAAATGGGGGTCGGGGGGGGAATAAGCAGGGATTGAACTCCAGCTTTGAAGGTGGTCTTGGCAGAGAGGCAGCCCCATCACACTGTTAATTAACAGCACAGCTCATAAATTACACAGTTACTGCCCATCAGCATCTTGCTGTTTGCCCATGCAATGGAGGCACAGCCAGGTTTTCCTTCTATTCCCCTCTGCTGGGTTCATATCTGTCCTAGAGAAGGCACTGAGCTTCAACACTTTTCTACTGGCCCTTGCTGTGTGTGTAATGATGCCTCCACTGATGCCACTTCCATAGGGGACATCTCCACAGCCAAAAGTCCTCAGAGCCCTCTGCTCCCTGGCTTTGGCTATGAAGAGTTTCAGGAGCTGTAGCTCTGTGTTTCCAGGTACCGTGCTCATCCATCACTGTCCCCCACCTCCCCCTCGCTCCACAGTCAGCCGAGATTTCTCCTTGCAGAGCTGATGGGAGACACATGGTGCCAGGCTAGATTCCATCCCTGGCCCTGCCAGGCGATGCCCAGGCAGGACCACGATCTCATGTCTCCTTCCAACCCATCTCTGGAGAAAACCACCGTCTGTCTGGCTGCCTTTTTTTCAGAAACTTTCATTATTTGCAAATTATGTCAGCCCGTGTCTTCTCCCTGCCCTCCACCTTCTCTCTTTAATGGTTTCTGTCACTATTCTGGGGAGGAAAGGCAGGCTTTCAAGAAAAGCAATGTGGTAAGGAAAAAAATCTCAGTCTACCAGCACTGAGGAGAAGCAAGAGGTCCCCTCGGCAGGCCGTGGGGCAGGGCAGGGTGGACAGACAGACAAGGGGCCCCCAGCCTTGCCCAGCACCCAAGCAAGGGGACCTCCTGGAGCATCTCCCAGCTTCAGGCGCTGGCTCTGGGCTGCCGAGCGCGACCTGCCACGCACAGACCCAAGGCCATGTGCTGCTTACTTTTTTTTTTTTATTCCTTTTTTTGGGGTTGTTTTTTTTGGACCCAAGCTGAGCTCTCTGCAAACCCTTTTAGCACAGCCCCACACAACAACGACCCATCCTTCAAGAGCCAGGAGATTTTCAGAAAATAGCCAGGTCCCTATTAAAAGCAAAACCCAGCTATAGAAGAGCCTCTCCACCCTTCAGAACGGACCACACAAAGAAGCCCTCGCTCTCCTGGGAAGAACTGACCCTTCCAAATTAATTATACGTTCGCAAGGACCCAATTTACTCCAAAGTCTCCCTTAAGAAATGCAGAGCGGGGCAATGAAAAGAAGAGCAAGGGCTGCTCGAGAACCTCATGGGGCTCGCTGGGCTCTTGTCTCAACACCGGGCAAAATGCTAAAAGGGAGAGGGAGTGCCCCCCCCCCCCCCCCACCTCTGGCTGATTTTCTTGGTTATAAACACAAGGCGCAGTGTAATGAAAGTCCTTCTAATAGGATTAGGTGGCAGGGCTCCAACGAGCCGTCCAAAACAACTCCGAGAGGGGGTGAGGGGTGGGAGCAAAGCCAAGATGGGAAAGGCTCGTTAAATTGGATAATATGCTTCCAGAAATGTTCCTTCTACTTCAGCCAAGGCAGTAAAACGTTAGATGGCCCCGTCATGTTTGAAGTTTGTTATTTTTGGAAATTACTTGAAGAAACGCGGAAATAAAAGCATAAAGCAAAGTATTAAATTTAAAGGGCCAGATTCTGATCTTAATAACCCGGAGATTTACATGCAAATAAGCAGTATCAATCCCTGGCCCCAAAAATGCACACTCACCTGCAGAGATCAAAGCAAACCCGGGGCACAAAGCTCAGCAACGGGCGCTTAAAAGCTCCTCCAGCTTTGGGTTTGTAAAAAGGAGATATCGCTCAATTAAAATCGGTAAACACACCAAAAAAAAAAAAAAAAAGGAAAAAAAGAGTATTGTGGCAAATTGCTCTACCTTAGAAAAAGGGCTTACCACAAGCAATGAATAAAAATAGGCTTGGGGAAGAACATCAAGTTAAAATTAGTAAGAACAATAGCCTCACTTCCAGAGCGGGGTTTTGTCTTCCCAGCGAAGCCCCGGGACGCCGGGAGGGCTGGGCGAGCTCCAGCACTGGAAAGAAACCTTGGCAAAATCTGGGGGCAGGAGAAATCCACCTCGGCCCCAGCACGACTCCCACCGAAACAGCCCCCGGAGAGTGGGTTGCACAATTTAGCCCCTTTTTATTTTTTAGCCCCAGCGCAACGGCGGTGATCTCCTTTCACCTGGGCCAGGGCAAGGCTGGAGGAAAGCCATGGCAGAAAGGCACTGGTTGAGAGAAAAATGAGGTTCAGGTGAAGTGTAGCCCCAAACTTACAGATGGACATGGAGCTGGAAGCCCTGAATCTGCTCCAGAGGATGAAGGGTTTATTCTTGGCAGTCTGTGGAACATGGTATTGAAGTTTCTCCTGGACTTTCCTGGACAGGGAGGGCAGAGGCAGCCAGTCCTCCAGTGGAAACCAGACAGGGCTTAGCCGGCCTGAGTCAGGGCTTCCCTTCGGCAGCTCCTCCGATGCTGGAGAAGTTACAACTTGATTTAAAGCCCACAGGGGGGAAAAAAAAGAGGAATCTTTGCTTCTGATTTCCATGGGATTTGGATGAGATGGTTAATTCCTAGCCCAGCCACACCTCACAACCCTCTGTGGCTGATAACCTGGGTGAGATACTGAAACGCAGAAAGACAAGCCCCCACAAGAGGCACGAAGCCTTATCAGCCACGTGGTGCGATCAAGCAGATTCTAAAAGAAACGATGGACTGAATCCAGCTGAGGACAGGGCTGGAAGGCGCTCAAGAGCTGCAAAGAACTTGGACAGGAGTCGGGTTAAGACTTGATCAAGTCTCAAGGTGCCTGGAGTCCAACCACCTCCTGGGAGCACCAGCAGAAGGGGCTGGTTTTGGAACTGCCTGGCTGGGTGCCACGGGGGCCCTGGCTGGTGATGGCCAAGAAACCTCCTCCCCAAGGGATGCTTTTACAGAAACACCAAATGCTTCAGAAACCACTTTTTTTAGTTAAAAATTAAAAAGGCATTTAAAGCACTCTCGTTTTGAGAGGAGGAGTGAAAATGACTTGTGATCAGAGGTGGCTCAATGTATGCTGTCCATCCCAGAGAGCCACATCTCCCCTGACCCTGCTTGGCACTGCGAGTTACACCGAGACCAGCCACATCCATGTGACCTTGGTTCCACCTGCAGCCCCTCCTGAAGGCACTAAACCAGCAGCTGGAGAGCCATGACCTGCTGGGTGCATGGACCCCACTCCTCACTGCTTGGTCCAGCAAGGATGGCAGCGGCCTGGGGGACAATAGCAGCCTGAGCTGCCACCGGAGCCCTGGCTTCCTCCAGAGCTGACGGGACCTTGCTGGTGGTCCTGGGGATGCTCTGGGGTATAGGAAGAGCCCAGCATGGGGCTGGTGCACCTTTGCTGGAGCAGAGAGGTTGTCCAAGGAGAGCAACCCACCAGCAGCCCTCTCACAATGTGATCACAGAGGGTAAAGCTCCAGCTAAAGCTCTGCAAATTGCTCTTTCCCACCTTGATTTGACAGTCAAACTGCTGGCCTGTGGCAGGTCCAAAGCAACATGGCCTTCAACATGGACAAGGGAATACAGTGGTTAAAGATGTCCAAGTGATGCACTGGTATAGGAGATGTGGGTAACATGGCCAAGCCAAGCTGTCCTCCCTGGCTCATGCTGGGCTCAAGATGGAGTAAAAACTGCGGAGGTGACCCATTTGCCCACCAGCCCAGCATCATCAAGCTGTGCCCACGATGGAGGAGCTCTGCAACCCGGTGTGCCTTGGCCACCAGGTCCTCCTCCTGCCAGTGGGTGATAACGCTGCTGGTGACCCTGTGGCAGAGGGGGACTGGCAACTGGGGGTCCAAGGACCTGCAATGGGGCTGGTAATGCCAGGGAGGGCTGTGAGCACCATGTCCATGTGTTCATGGCAGCAAGAGGTGGACAGCGTCCCCAGGGTTGGTCCAGGCAGCTCCCACACACCAGACACCAGATCAGCTTTCTTTCCAGCAAGGCCATCCCAAAAGGAGGGAAAAGCTCCTTTTGTGCTGGTATTTCCCTGAGCAGAAAAAGGTTTCTGGGCATGGTAGAGCAGAGCAAGGTGGGCGCAGGAAGGTGAGAAACAACAGGAGAAAACATCACCACTCCGAGATGCCGATCTAACCCCCCCTGGTATTTTGCTCATTGTTCCACAAAACAGCATTAAAAAACCATCCTGCATAGTACTTGCAGCCGAGCCTATTTGTTCCTTTAAAAATTAATCTCCAGGGAGAGAGAAGGAAGGGACGTCGCTCTCAGCTGTGCTTCCCCGCTGACCCAAATACCCCGGGCTGGAGGGATCAAGGGCCAGGAGGTGACCTCAGATCCGCCGCTGGAGGAAGTGTCTTCCCTCGCTTCCCGCGGCTTCTCCCGCTCGCGCCGCACAGACGGGACGGGGTGGCCGCTGGAGGGGACAGGGACATGCTGCAGAAGGTCACCTGCTCCAGGCACTTGGCATTTCTGGGAGGAGAGATGGGGCAGCCAAAGAGAAATCGCCTCCATCTCCCCACCTGCATTGCTTCGTCAAGAAATAAGTGATTTCTTGACTCATGTTTTCTGGGAACAGGGAAGCTCTGCTGGCGTGACAAACCTCATCACACATCTCCAAAGCCCTTCCCAGCCCTACCTTGGCTCCCTTTTCACGTGGCCTGGGAGCCCAAGCAACCTGGTGGCCCTGCCCACGCAGACGCCATGGGGAAGCTGATGACTGTAACCCCCCCTCCGCAGAGCTCATGTGTGCCGCCCGCAGCACATCTGCAGAGAAATGAAGCAGCTGTTTTATCTTGTGCCCTTAAAAAGCGATTTGCGTCATCCTCTTGCTCGCTCAAAGCCTGGAATACTCCCAATGGCTTGGCCCCATGTGCTCAACACCCCCCACAGACAGAACCCATCCCGGCAAGGGTTGGTCAAGGCTTAAATAAAGGCAGACGCAAACTCACATCTGAGGAGGCCACCGCGATGCATGGCAGGAAGGGAAACTAAGCTAACGAGCAGCAAACCGAAGCTGAGGAGCAGCAAACCAAAGCTGAGGAGCAGCAAACCAAAGCTGAGGAGCAGCAAACCAAAGCTGAGGAGCAGCCAGGCTCCTCTGGATGGGAGGTGGTGGTGGGGTGGTGCGGTGGCAGCCACCAAGCATCATGTGCAGCTAAAAGCCAGATAAACTCATTAATTGTATAGCAAGCCCGGCTTGGTACCATACCCTAAAGCTTCAGAACAAAGTCCTCCTTTATCAGGTTTGGCTGACTTCTCCCTGCTCCCTTCTTTTGAAAACAATTCCACAACAGCATGAAAATTGGAATAAATGGAATTATCCAGAGGAATTATTCAAGGCCAAGTCTGACTAAAGACCCTTTCCGTGTCCCGTTCGTGGCAGTATTAGGATAGACTAAGGAAAAATGTGAATGCCGCAGGAGAAGTGGCAGCGATCGTCATCATGGCATGGTCCCATGGCCATGGGTAATGCAACAGCTTCTCAGAGACCAGACCCAGCAAGTCTTTGCCATAGGAGACTTTTAAAAAAACAATTTTTAACATGTTCAGAAGCACAGGGCATTGGAGCAGAGCAGGCTGGGGATGTACTTTGCTTTAGAAATCCCACCAAACCTGTCCTGCTTGGGCCTCTTTGCCTTCCCTTGCTCGCAAGGACGCAGGGGACTTCTAAGAGACGATGTCCAGGCCACCTCCTGTAACCACTAAGTGACAAACACCAGCTTATGTGAGAGAAAAGTCCCAGTATTAGCTGCCCTGCGGCCTCGTTAAGTAGAGATGGAGACAAATCTGTGGTTTTGCTTGGCAAGCTGCAGGCGCGGCGTGTTTGCCTGAGGTTCGTGCACTGAACGTCGCAGAGAAACTCAGCCCCAGCCACATTTTGCATCATTTCATCCCAAAACCATAAAATTCAAGCCAGGTTAGAGCAAAATGGAGTCTGACCTTGTGTCTGAGCGGCATCATGTCCTCTCCATCTGCAGCCTGGCTCCTGCTCAGCCTTGGAGGCTCCAGAGCTGGTCCAGAAATGCAAATTCTTGTGAAATCCATCCAACAGCAACAAGGCAGCATGTGCTCTGCAGCTGAAACCCACCATGTGCCCAGGCTGGATTTTTCTCCCCAGCGCTCTCCTCGGCAGGCCAGGAAGGTTTTTCTTCTCTGCATTGCCTTCTGGCTTACAATTTTTGGGGGATGATTCACCTACCACACACTGAAGTTACCCAACAAATAGAAGCTATGGTTGCAGCAACTTCATCTCAACACAGGCTCCTACCCACCACGTCCCATCCAGACATCTTTCCATGACCTACACCCTTGAGGAGCCTGGAGGTCCTGTTACTCCAATCTCTCCTGAAGTTGGGTGACTCCAAGTGATGTTGGGTCAGACCAAGTTTGTCCATGTCCCATCTCCCTGGGTGACAGCTCAGGGCTTCACGCCTGGAGGGCAGCTCTTAGAGTTTAAGTGTTGGGTGAAACCAGTGTCCTCACACAGCTCCTGCCAGAATGACCTGGCAGAGCTTCTTTAGCACGGGGGGGAAAAAAAAAAATTACAGGTCCTGGGGGCAAGTATCCTCTCCTCCAACTGCGCTGTCAAACGCCTCACCAGCCCCTGGCTGCGTTTTCATCCAGCAATTTGATGAGAAACAGAAAAGTTCCATTTTAATTGGTGAAAATTCCCCCCTCCCACCCGCGGAGCGCCAATCTGTAATTAGCCTTTCATGTAAAGCGCTGTTTATTCCTGACGGAGTTTATCTTGGCGCAAACACGCGCTCTGAAATGTGCACACATTTGAAGACTCAAATCCCGCATTTAATTCTCTGTCTGCTTCTTAATCCTCATTGTTCCCAAGACCCTTTTCAAAACACACCCACAGAGAGAAGAAAGTATTTATATATCTACACATCTATAGATCTATAAAGCACATCCCTTCCAGCATCAGGACCACCAGCAGCACGGCACCAGCCAAGGGTCCGGTGCTGCCCCAACAGCTCCCAGTGCTACCTGAACACACGGTGCCAAACCCAGGAGGCTTTCCTCCTGATTTTTGCCACCTTTCCTTTTTTTATACCATTTTTCCCCCCAGCTGTGACACCCTTCGCATGCCCCCTCCCCACAACCCAGTGCACAGGAGCCCCTGGGTTTATTTGCCAGCTCTGCAGCAAAGAAAACACAGTAGGGAAACCATCAACCCCCAGCCCCACTTTGGAGAACCTACCCTCAGCGAGGCAAGCAGGGGGGGACCAGACCCCAAGTTTCATGATTCCTGGGCTTCATTTGGAGCGATTTGGGATTTACACACTCCTGGCATGCAGCAGCCACATCTCCCAGTGTAGCAACTCGAGGCTGGACCAGCAGCCCCCATGCACCTCCTAGCTGGGACTGGGTGACCAAAGTGGACCAGGTCCATCCCATCCCGTTCAGCCCCAAGAGCAGATGACAGCACGGGGACCACTGGGGTGAGAAGTGAGAACGGGGAGCTCTTGAAGGGCTATTCCAGGTTGCCCTGCTCTGGGTGAACACATTGCTTCCAACAGGGCAATAAACCAAGTATCTACCTTATAAAGTGAGAGCAAAGGGTCAGGGTCAGGGTCTGGGTCATAGTTAGGGTTTGGGTCAGGGTTTAGATTTAGGTTGGGGTCTGGTTCAGGGTTAGAATTTGGGCTAGGATCAGTGTTAGGGCCAGGGATAGGGTTTGGGTCAGGGTTAGGATTTGGATCAGGGTCATGATTAGGGTTTAGGTTAGGGTCAGGGTGAAGCTTAGGGTTAGGAACTGGGTTAGGGTTTGGGTCAGGGTCACAATTAGGGTTTGGGTTAGGTTCTAAATCAGGGTTAGAATTTGGGTTAGGATCAGTATTAGGGCCAGGGCTGTGGTCAAGGTCAGGGGGCCTGGCTCTCCCTAGCCCAATGCACCCTGGCAGGTTGGGGTTTCCTCCATGGCCCATGTGCTGGCTTCTCACCCTCTGTTTTTTTGGGAAATGGTTCCCATTGCTGAAGTCAGGCAGGTTCTGGAGCTGATGGCAATGATTAACTCCGGGAGGACAGTGGGGGTCAGCCGTGGCCCCGGACGGCAGGCGCTACACGTCCGAAATGGTAAGCCTTTGGAAAAGCCATGACCTGACCAAACTTCACTGGGCTCTGCCTATGATTAACCTCCTCCAGTCACCTGGACACGTGTGTGGAGCATGCTGGCCACCACTTCCCAGCCTGGGACTCGGATGAGCGCTGCCTCTTTTAATGGAGACACATGAAACCCCAAACGGGTGACTTCAGGGGCATCTCAGCCCCTGCCCCACACTTACCCGTGCCCCAGCACCCTGCCAGCCATCTCACACACGTGGCTGTCATGGCATTTCCCTGGCTCCAAGCAGCTTGGCCAAGGTCAGTGGTTCATCTCCCAGCCAGGCACAGCATCCGTGTGTGACCCTACAGGTGCCAGCATGAACCTACCACCGCAGCTGGCATCACACCTCCATCTACACAGCAATATTACACCCAAGACATGGCTGCAGGACCCCCAAAATCCCCAACGTTACTCTGGGGTGAAAGCACCTGGGTCATCCCAACCCTTGATGCCTCAAAGAGAAGATAGGCTGGCTCCTGGCCCCTGGTGGGAGGCAGGTTAGGTACCTCTCCCAAAACGGCGGCTGGTGGCCCAAGGCTGCTCCATCCTTTGTGAAATCACTGGGCACTTTCTGTCTCCTCTCCCCCACTCGGGCTGTACTTGGGAACCCTCCGCCTTCTGCGGGAGGCTGGGGTGAGAAAGGATGCTTTTTTCCAAGCTAGAAGAGACAGAAACTTTTCCTTCTTTGCCAAGTTTCTCCCGAGTCATCTTCTGTTTCCCATTAACGGCCAGAAGACACCCTCCGGCCAGGGTCCGTGCTCCTCCCACTGCATCTCCCACAGGCACTTGTCAACATCCCAGTGAAGAAAAGAGAATTAAACCCACCCAACCTGGCTGGCCATGACGCAGGGACCCACGGCGGGTGGAAAACAACCCCCTTGTTTTGCTCTTACATCTCCCCCACGGAAACTTCTCAACTCTAGTTGCTGGCAGGAGCCAGGCTGATCCCAGCTGAATTCCTTCCACTTACCAGCAAATAAATAGCAGTTAAATGGAGGGAAAGAGAAAAACACCCTTTTTTTCAAAGGGAAAACAAAGAGGCTGGGGAAAATAAATGGAGGCAAAATGTTGCGCTGGTCACAGGCTCATGAAAATCTTTTTTCCCTCCCAGTTGGGTACTTGACAGGCTTCCCTTTTAGCTAATTAAGGGATACTCAGAACGAAAAATACTTCCAGCCCTTTGCCAGCCCTGACCATTAAGGTGACAGTCACAGTGTGCTTGAGACCAAACCCATGAGCCCTGGCCACAGCTCCTCCACCTGGCCCAGACACTCAAACCACCATTTTTCAGACAAAGAGGTGCTGTTGCAGGACACCGATGGTCTCCTCCCAGCCCTGGCAGACTGCTGCCCAGCCTTTTCTCCAAATCCTTTGGTGATAGGCATCTCCAACTTTCCCCTAGACAAGGGCCGGTCTTCTTGCACTCCAAGTACTTCTTCCAACCAACACCTTCCTTACTGCAAAATTTCAAAGCAGCACTTTGCAACCTGTCCCTCTCCAGAAGAGAGAGAACAGCTTAGTACCTTTTTGTGGAACTTTTTAGGGAGCTGAAGGCGGTCATGCACCTTCCCGCTCTTCCACATCTTCTCACTCTCCACAACTCCCTGAAAGGAGGTTGGAGCCAGGTGGGGTTGGACTCTTCTCCCCAGGAACAAGTGATAGGACATGAGGAAATGGCCTCAAGTTGCACCAGAGAAGGTTTACATTGGACATGAGGAACAATTTCTTCCCTGAAAGGGTTGTCAAGGGCTGCCCAGGGCAGTGGTGGAGTCCCCATCCCTGGAGGGGTTTCAAAGCCATAGAGCTGTGGTGCTGAGGGACATGGGTTAGTGGTGCCCTGGCAGTGCTGGGGCAATGGTTGGACTTTATGATCTTAAAGATCTCTTCCAACCAAAACTAGTCCATGATTCTATGCTTCAGAGAGCATGAAGGAACATGGCTGTGTCCCAGCTGGACATGTGTGCTGTGGGAGCAGGGCAGGGACCTGCTGGCAGCCTTCCTCCAGTGGGATGGTGGTGGCATGAGAAGAGCCAAACCTCCCAAACACCCACCAGCCAATGCTGGAGCACCCCAAGGATGAGTGAGGTTGGAAGAAAGCATCCTCTGTGTCTCTCCCAGCAGCACCCACACACCCCAGCCACCATGCTGCACCCATCCTCCCCCCAACCACGCGCCAGCCTGTAACCACCCCGAAGAGCCTACCCAAGTTCAAGGGGAAAACATGCTGGTGGAAAAAAATGGGGTGGCAGCGACACCTCCCCCACGGCACCTGAGCCCAGCTGCCCGCCCAAATATTATCAAAATATTTCAGTTATGTTACTTATTTGCTTACACCCAACAAGGCCCTAGTTTCCCTGAAGACAAAGTCTGCCCAACATCAGACTGCACACGGGAGTTGGCTTTTAAGTTGTTTTGCCCCCGAGCTTCGTTCACAGAGGAGATAACACCTCCCTGCAATGGCCAACCCCATCAGGGCTCTCCCATCACACCGATACTGGTCCCAGTGCTCAGCCCCAGCCCGAACCCTCACATGGCACAAGGGACAGCACAAGGTGACGACTGACCACAGTGGGGGAGTCTCCTCTGTTGAGTGAATCTCTTTAAAAGTCAAAATAAATGAAGAAAAGTTGTTTGTAAGCAGGCTGAGCAGAGCCCTAGAGCAGACGCACAGGCAGGGCAGCATCCCAGGTTGCCCCGGCTGTGTCCACGTGGGAAACCAGCTCCGTGGTGGAAGATCTGGGTTCTCCTGATGGCCATCGGGAAATTATTTCCTCCTCTGGTGGCAGAGACTTTCCCCTGGGTCTCCAGCATGGAGACATTAACAGCTTTGGATGGTGCTCCTGAAGCCTCCTGATACGGAAAAAAAGCCCCAGAGGATGCAAGACTTGTGCATCATCATTAAACCAAACACCCACAGGCCAAAAGGAGGGTAAAATATCCATGCCACATTAATCTCTTGGAGTTTCCTTACATGAAAGCACACATTTGAGAACCACTGGATACCTCAGAAAAACAGACCACGCTGTAATTAAGCAAATCCAACAGCTAAAGGAAATGGAAGAATGGCTATATATCTATCTATCTATCTTTTTTTTTTTTTTTTTTCCCCAACAAGAACCAGGTTACACCCGTTTGCCAATGGGCTGTTACTTTTGGCTGACCTGCTCTCATTTGAAAGTTTTTCAGACGGCGGGTGGCTCCGGCAGCCCTGCCGTTGGATGCTCCGGGCGGGAGGAGAAAAGCCACGGCCGAGCGTCGCGGATGGTACCCAACCCCGTGCTCCCCATTAGCATCTCAAGAACCCAGCCCCAAGCCCTCCAGCTCCACCTCGAATGGGGATCCATAATACATATACACGTATATCTGCCTGGGTGCTTCTCTGTAGACACAAGCATATACATATATATTAAAAAAACAACCCCCCCGGGGCTTTAGCCCACGCGGGGGCTGCGGGCAGAGCCGCGCCGTGGCTTCCCCGGAGCCGTGCAATATTTAACGAGGCCGAGGGGATCTGGGGACAGCCCGTAGCACCCAAAGTGCCTCGGCAGCAAAGTGCTTCGAAGCCCGGTGAAACATTAATGCGCTTCCCCGGAGGAATGCCTTCGTTTTTTGCTGCATCAAGGGCTTTGACATCGCAATAAATAACAGGGCGGGTTAATGAAGGTTTCGATCAGTTACTGGGTACGTTTTGGTCCTGCCGTTCAGGTTTAAAGGCCATACATCCTTATTTCATCGCCAGGGAGCCTCCTCTTGCTCCCCATGGAAATGCCATGTTTTGGGGTAGGGGCAGGAATCAAAATTACCCTGTTTCCACAGGTGCCAGGCGCGGGATTGCTGTAGGTAACACACACCACAATCCCCAGGCTTGCTTTCAAGTATCTGAGCTCCAGTTCCTCCCATAAAGCCCAGGGACAAAGGGAAGAGCAGCACCCATGAGGTTTCACGAAACCCCCCAGGATTTTGGGGTAAGGAGGGATGCGAGAGACCACAGGCAGCCCCAGGATGCCAAGCCCTGAGCATGGGGTGGGTCTAACCACTACTGCTTGCCCAAGCACCGGACTATGGAGATCTGCTGGAGGACACCAGCTGACCAACCGTTCCGTGACAGCACTGGGGACACTCTTGTTTACTGAAGCATCATCAGATTGCTCAGCCTCTGCAATGACCCCAACATGGGGGTCACTGCTCCTTTCCCAAGCCCTGTCTGGCCATGGTGAGCTGGTGCATGCGTGTAGAGGTGACATTATGGATGGGCAGAGCTGGGCAGGAGTATTGAATGTCCCCACAGGGCCAAATGCCTGTGCCAGCAACAAAGAAAAGACCAGTGAGACCAAGGTAAATCAATGATATAGCAGGGCCAAGTGCAACCTCAGCAAGTTTGCAGATGACACCAAGTTGAGTGGTGTGGTTGACATGCCTGAGGGACAAGATGCCATCCAGGGGGACCTGGACAAGATTGAGAAGTGGGCTTGTATGAACCTCATGAGGTTCAACAAGGCCAAGTGCAAGGTCCTGCACCTGGGTCAGGGTAGACTTTGGTATCACTAGAGGATGGGGGATGGAGGGATGGAGAGCAGCCCTGCAGTGAGGACTTGGGGGTACTGGTGGATGAAAAGCTGGAGATGAGCTGACACTGTGCGCTAGCAGCCCAGCAGCCAACGTCCTCTTGGGTTACATCCCCAGCAGCGTGGGCAGCAGGGCAAGGAGGGGATCCTGCCCCTCTGCTGCGCTCTGGGGAGACCCCCCTGCAGTGCTGGGGCAGCTCTGGAGTCCTCAGCACAGCAGAGACATGGACCTGGTGGAGCGGGGCCACAGGAGGCCCCAGCAATGATGGGAGGGTGGAACCTCTGCTGGGAGGCCAGGCTGGGAGAGGTGGGCTTGTTCAGCCTGGAGAAGAGAAGGGTCCACGTAGATATTCTTGTGGCCTTTCAGTGCTTAAAGGGGAGCTACAGGAGAGCTGGAGAGGAACTTTTTACGAGGGCCTGTTGGGACAGGACAAGGGGTGATGGTTTTAAACTAAAAGATGGAGATTTAGACTAGAGAGAAGGGAGAAACTGTTGATGCTGCGGGTGGTGAGAGCCTGGCCCAGGCTGCCCAGAGAGGTGGTCGCTGCCCCATCCCTGGCACCATTGCAGGTGAGGTTGGCCGGGGCTCTGAGCAACCTGCTCTAGTTGCAGATGTCCCTGCTCCCTGCAGGCGGGTTACACTAGAGGAGCTTTAAAGGTCCCTTCCAACCCAAACCATTCAGTGATTCTACGATTCTATGGAATCTACACCCTGGAATCTGCAGCCACAGTGCAAGCAGAGGGAGCTCACAGCTCCCCTTCCCCAGGTCCCTGCCCCGGGCAGGGAGGTCTCCCAAATCCCAACTGCTACAGCTGCACTGGCAGCAAAACACTGAGCCCTTTCTGCTGGCTGAGGAGCTACCCTGAGCTGGGGCTGCCTTGGGACTGGAGCAGTAAACGCAGCCCAGCCGTGCTCCCTGGGCACAGCTGAGCAGCAACCGCAGGCGACCCGCACCTGAAATCCCCCGTGCCAAGGACGGATGCACCAGGACAGCAGAAAGCACAGGATGCAGATCCCGCTTTGCATCCACCTCTTGGGTTTCACCCAGCCACCAAGCTTCAGTGTGTCGAGGAACTGGGAGGTGCACGGAGGTGTGAGGGAATGGGGTGACTGCAGAGCCGGGAGAGGCTCTCTCCTGTCTCGATTGCTCATGAGAATAATACCGGCTGCTTCTCGCTTAACCAGTCCGACCATCCGGCTGAGCCAAAACTGATTCATTCAGAAAAAAAAAAATGGAAAAGAAGATCGACTCGTCACCAGCCCTGACTAATGGGGAAACCAGCCAACAACCTGCTGCTTGCAGAATGGCCCCAGCGTCCTGATTTTTCAGCTCTTCATCATCTCTGCCTATCCAAATGCTCAGACAAAGCCTAAGCTTTGCCCCAGGTGATAAAAGGCAGGGTTATCTACTCCAAAAGTCGGGCCAAGGGACCAACATCCCCCAGCGATGCCTGACATTTCGCAACAGCTAATTCCTGCTTTGGAAGCAAAGGAAGCATTAAAACCCCCAAAGATGCTGCTTTTAGTGCTGCTTTGCCTGGCACCATCTTCCCAACCGCTTTTTGGCTTTTTTTTTTCCCTCCTTCCCTCTTCATCCCGCAATAAAAATCTAAGCAACCGCCTTCATGGAGCCACCCTGCTGTAAAAATTGCGTTTTGCTTTTTTTCTGCGGTGTTTTGCTTTAGGAGGCCAGTGGGACACAAGCTGTGGTGGGGGAGGCTGCAGATGGGCTGGCTGGGAAACCCAGGCTCCAGAGGATGCTGTCCCAAGGGAGGGAAACAAGCTCCGAAATCCAGACCGGGGCTAATCTTATCTGAGAGAAGTTTAGGATGGGTCAGCAAGGGTTAACAGCCAGCCACAGAGGTCAAACGAGGACCTGAAGTACCTCCACTCCTCTGTTCAGGCTTTGGTTGATGAACTGAAGCAGGGCAGAGTTCAACAGCTTAAAAAAAAAAAATAAATCTGCCGTAATTTCTTAGCTTTGGGCAACACATTTGATTTTATATGCATATCCCTTAATGACAGTCCTCTCCCAAAATGCAGATCCCAAGGGCCACGGTCTCCCAGCTGAAAGCCTGGGACACCATCCCTTGTCCCCAGACCATCCTGAGGTTTTATCACCACACCCTGCAGACATCAGAGCAAACGCAGCAAAACTTCAGCTCTTGGTGAGAAACCCACCCTGCACTAATATGGGTCTCGAAAATCCCCATTTTCAAGGCAGAAAATCCCCAGCTGGGCCAGTCTGGGCAGGAAATTCCCCAAATCCTGATGCTGGGAGCACACAACCACCTTGACAGCCACAGGGTTCCATGGGGACTGCGGAAAACCAGGACCCCATGGGTCAGAGACAAGCAGAGCTCTGGGTTTCGGAGCCGATGCCCCTCTCCCACACCAGCCCCAGCAAGCTGGGCAAGAGCTGCCAAATATGAAATTTTCCTTTGCCCATCTCAGCGCAGGGTTGAGCATTTCACACCGAGAGTGGAAAAGCCTCGTGCGAGGGCTTTAGGATGCACACCCGGCTCTCCCTCCCGAGGGCATCCTGCTACCCAGCATCAGCCCGATGCCCACAGGCACCCCACAACCTGCCAAGCAGGACAGGAAAAACCTGCGAGGGGTGGAAACCGCATTCCCCGGATGCAAGGGAACAGCCACCTGGAAAGTGGCCGGCAACATCCCTGTTGGTCCTTACCCTTTTTTCCCCACCCAGGCTAGTTTCTCGCCAACTGTGGGTGAGGTTCCTTGGCATCGAGGCGGTGGGCACGGCTTTTATTTGAGGCTGGATGTCCCTGCGGGCACGGGATGTGGTGGGGTACGGGCAGGAGGAGCCCTGCGAAGACCTCACACCTCCAGCAGCGCCAAGGCCCCGCCAAGTTTATTTTGAAGTAAGAAAAAAAAAAAAGTAACAAAAGCCCAACAGCGCCGATATTCACCCGTTGGTAAATGCCGTATCTAAATAACACTGCTATTATTACCCTCAGCTATTAAGCCATAAAGCTATAATTGCCTTATCTGATGGAGCCGGGCACAGCAGCGAGGCAGGAGCTGGCCTCTGCAGCACTGTCGTCTGGCAGGCAGGGGTGGGTTGGGTTTATGGGGTGGCCAGCATCATAGAACCTCATAGAATGGTTTGGGTGGGAAGGGACCTTAAAGCTCATCTGGTCCAACCCCGTGCAGTGAGCAGGGACATCTGCAACTAGAGCAGGTTGCTCAGAGCCCCGGCCAACCTCACCTGCAATGGTTCAGGGATGGAGCAGCCACCACCTCTCTGGGCAACCTGGGCCAGGCTCACACCACCCTCAGCATCAAAAATTTATTCCTTAGACATAGCCTAAATCTCTTCTCTTTTGGTTTAAAACCACCACCCTTTGTCCTGTTGCAACAGGTCCTGCTAACATGATTGTCCCCATCTTTCTGACAAGTACTGAAAGACTGGGCATTTTAAAGTCACCCTGTCCAAAAGCATCCTCCTGCTTGGCAGACAGACAGACAGGACCCCATGGCAGTTCTGGGCTTCCACACCCCAAACCTGGGCCAGCAGCATCGCCCCTGTGCCTGTCCACACCCTGCTTCCATCCCTGCAGACCTTAGGTGGTACCAAGGCAAGGCATTAGCGACCTCCACCAGCTTCCAACCAGGAGATGGTCAGCTCTGGAAGCACATGTTAAAAAAGGGGCAGCTTTTCATCCACTCTTCCTGCAGGAAGGCAGAAGCAGATGGTTGAGGGACCAAAGTGCAAAATCACACCAGCTGCTCCTCAGCCCTCCCCACATCCCTGCTTCAGCATCCCGGGGAGCAGCCCGTGGCCACGCAGCCAGGAGAGCCTGCCAGCACCAGGGCACTCTGAGAGCAGCCCTTCAGTACAGGATTCAACACGCTGAGCCACACCAGCTGGCTCAGGGCACTGGTTTCAGAGGAGGTGACCCCAGTTCCCCAGCCCAGCATCTCGATGTGCCAAGTAAAGCTGCACCCATCAGCTCTCAGGCCACGCTAAGTCCGGCTTGGTATTTTCATCCACGCCTTTATCACCTCTGAAAGAGCTCTGGTGGTCTACGGCATCTTTTCCAGCAAGATTTAATTTGGATTTTTTAAGTTTGGTGTCCCCTGAATTCTGACTCTCACCCTTGTTTCACGTCTTAGTGCTTGACCTCAGCACCACTCCTGACCCCACGAGCTCTCGACCTCGTATTCACAACCCTTGGAAGAAAACTAAAGCTCTCCAAAATCCCCCCGCATGACCGTTTCCCAAATACGCCCCAATCCACCCGGCTGGCAAAGCCGCCCGTGCCCCGCACCCCAGCCCAGAGGCCACGGTGAGGGGTGCTGGGGCCGTGCCCCCCTCCCGGGGCGAGCGGGCTCCCACCCGGGCGCAGCCACAAGAAAGGCCGATGCAAATCGCATCGTTAGCATTCTTTCCGTTTTAATAACCCAAGGTGTTACCAGCAACACTGTTACTGATTTTTATCTCCGCAGCGCCTTTTTAAGAGCTCCAATTTGTTTTTCTTGGAGATCTCGTTTGGTTTCATTAAAGCTGACACCGAAGAGGGAAAGGAGACGTTCTGCGCCCAGAACAAAAATATCCCGTTTAAATACCCGGTATTATTTTCTTGGAAACGCTTCTCCTTTGACTTTAATTAAGCTCTCCCCGGGCTGGCGAGCTTGGCGTGCTTGGTTTTCAGGCGAGTTTAATCCCAGACAAGCTCCCCCCACTCCCAGTGCTCCCCACTTCCATTGCTTACACAAATCTTAAGAAATAACCCAGGTTTTGCTAAAATACACGGATTAATAGCTGGCCCGCCATCAAGAACATCTTGACGTTGCCTTTTCATCATCACGGAGCAAGCGCGCAGCCACGGCTGCCCTGCTTGCTTTGCCCACAGACCCCAAAAGCGGCTTTTCTCTCTCATTTTTTCATGCTTTTCTGCTGGATCCAGCGCAGGCAGCTCCCTATCCAGGGCCTGGCCATGCCCCGGCGCTGCCGTGGCTATCAGAGGAGCCTGGCTCACCCACAAGCCCAGCTCCAGTGGCCACGGTGCCGCGGCTGAGCCTCGTGCAATTGCACCGGGTGCTGCCGTAATATCAATAATTACCCCCCATGGTAGAAGCACTTTAGGATGATTGCAAACTTAAATACTCCCAAAGTTGGGAAATCCCAGGAGGGAGCTTGTCTGGGCATCATCTGGTGCATACCCATTATGTAATTACCGTCAATCTTGAATCACAGATGATTTTTTTTTCCATCGGACCTGATTCAGACAGTGCACAGGAGGCACAACCCTCACTTAAGGAGCTGCCATTAGATTTGGTTTCCACCTCGGTGGGCTGCATCTTTATGGAGTGAGCTCCTGCTGCTTCATGCAGGGTTCCTACAAACCCTCCAGCAAACGCCAGACTCCTTGGCAAGCGCCGACACAGCCGCTCACGCAACATCCCCCTGAGAGGGAAGGATTTCACCTCCCTTTTACGCACAGGATCTGCGGGCGGACAGATTAAGGCCAAGAGCTTGAAACAAAAGCTTTGTTTTGGTGCCTGACGTGATGCAGCCAAGAAAGGGGCTTTTGGGGCTTGCTGCTGGGCAGAATGGAAGGGGGCTGTGTGCCGCGGGGGTCTCCAGCCCAGCTGGTCTCCAGGGATGGGGTGATGGGTGAGTGCTCAAAGCAAGTTCCTTCCCTGCAGGAGGGTTGTTTCTCCTCCCCGAGGAGGGCCCCTGTGTTTGCCCAGGGCAGACCCCAACAAGTCAGCCCATGCAGCACATGGGGCTTCCCCATCCTGCTGCTCTGCATCAGTGAAAGCAAGCTAAAAACCACCACTGAGCTGCTAAATCCAAACCCAGAGCCAAAAATCCCCCCAAAGATAGGGAGAAACAGGATCCGATGAGCTTGAGCCCTCCACCGTAGGGTTTTACAGACCAGATGCTCCCCAAGCCACGCTGCTGGCAGCACCAACCCCAAAATACCATCTCCACCTTGCACTGAGGTGCCTGCACCGGGACACGGTGCCAGGAGCTTATATTCCAGTGGTGTGGTGCAACGCTCTTCTGCCCGTGCCCTGCGGGATGCAGGGATGTAGGTGCAGGAAGATCTCCAGGCTGGAGCTCCCCTGGGGCGCACAAAGGAGTGACAGGGTCAAGCTGCTGGCAAACCACCACCACCCTCTTGCTGGTCCCGGGTGAGCGCAGGAGGTTGCTCGGAGCACCATGAGCTGCTCCTCGCATGGCACGGGTGCCAGGCATGCCCGAGATGTGTCCCAGCGAAACACGGCGGGCACAGGGCTGCAACCTGGCAACCACTCCCAAGGGCTTTCCCCCCACGCTTTGCCCCACTCCAGCTCTCGAGGGATGTGCTGGGGGGGAACTCTTGCATTAGGCAATTTTTTAGGGCTCCGCAAATAAAAGGGAAGGGGAGAAAAAGAAAAAAGCTTGAAAATGTGCTAATAGACCCCAGGGCTGTGCTCCCCGGCTGCACCCCTGCCCCACGGGTGTGCTGGACGGAGGATGCAGCGGTGGCAGGAGCTTGGCTGCCCGTGGCCCAGCCGGCGGGCAGGCAGCGGGTGCGGGCAAGGCTCTGCGGGCAGCCCTGCGTCCTGCCTGCCCTGGCAGCTGGCAGGACCTGTTGTACGAGGTGCCTGGGAGAGAGATCGGAATGGTTCACGCCTGCCTGCGAGCGAGCGTGTTGCAGCAATTCCCAGCACACGTCATGTGGGTTTTGCAACCGCCTCAACTGTCTCGGCGTGGATGAACGGAAAGAGCCCCGAGTGATCCGAGCTCCCCAAGTGCCCGCGGCGGGCACCGGGCAATGCCCCGGCACAAGAGCCGGGCAGGATCCCCCGGTGATGTCCAGCCTGGCACACGCTCCTCCACCAGACCTTTATCCGCAGGGATGAATGCCAGAAGGCAGCATCACATTTCCTGGCAATAGGGAATAATCAATCCTTCGAGGAAGAGGAAGGGAAAACCCAACAAATCCCTGCTGGAATGGGTGCAGCAGCATTTTTGCACGCGTCTTCTATCACAGCAGGGGCAGGCACCTGGTCTTCCTGCCCCTCCTTGCCAGTGCAGGTCTAGCGATGCTATGGACACATAGGCTCCTGGATGCAGAAAGCCAGGGAAAAGTAATTCCCCTGGGAAATCACTGGCTGCAAGAGGTGGGTGCACGGCCACCATCCCGGTCGGGAAATGCTGGCATCATCCTCCATGCCCTTCCCAGCTCATAGGAAACCCCTGAAGGAGTCACCATCCCAAATTAAAAAAAAAAGTGAGTGGGAGAGACCGAGGTATTTGGTGACATGCCAGAAAATTCCCTACGGCACCCGGACACCAGCCAAAAGTGGGCAAAACCTTCATTACCGAGGCAGGGTGAAGCCCCAGCTGGTTCCATCAGAGGGGGGGACGGCTTTGGGAGCCCACATGGGGGACGGCAGGCAAGAGCAAGTGCACGTGGCACTGACCCAAACGCTGCCGAGGTCCCTGCCAGCCCGCGCATCGCTTCGCCCAGCCGCACTGTCACTCCAGCGCTGGCACGCACGCCGCAACGCTCTGGCAGAGGTCCCAAGGAGTCACCGGGATAAAAAAAGCCAAAGGTTACCCAGGCCCTATATTGAGACAGTGCCAACGGATACAAATCCCCCCAGGTGCAGCGGGTGCCACCATCCCACCGGGATTAGCTTCCCATTAGCGTGGTGGAAGCAGGGCTTGTTTAGTGCCATCCATGCCCGCAGCGGGAATTTCCCCTGTGCACGGCAGGATACAAAACCAGCTTTGGGATGGTGGACACCCAGGTGATTCCTCCTACCCCAAACAGCCCTACAAACCCCACGGGGAATTTGGCAGCCCCAGCTCCATGTCCCCCAAGCCTGGTGGTCTCCATCATACCACCAGATTTTTGGAAAGACGGCTTCTCCCACCACTCGCCTGGTACCTGGTTGGATGGGGGGGCACTGACAGAACCACCCTGTAAGCAGGATGAGCTTCATGAAGGGACGCATCGGTAACATGTGGGATAAGGAGGGAGGGAGGCAGAGGAGCTGCTCAGGGACAGGAGGTGGGATGCTGGTGACAACGCCCGTGTGAACTATGCGCAGCCGGCCCAACGGGCACTGCCAGCGAGGTCAGCGGTGCCTTCCGGCTACGGGCTTTCACCCAACCTGATGGGTCAGGTCTATTTTAAGGTGCTAGATGTCAGCCGACCCAGCTGATGGTGGGTTTCCAGCTGCCGAGGGTTTTTAAGGGGATTAAAGGCTGATTTGTCAAACTCCAGGATTTCCCCCCAAAAGGGGAAATGAAACTGCTCCTTTGCTGCGGATCCCTGCAGTAGTGCTCCACATCTCACCTCATCTCACCCCACACCTCCGCATCCTTCCCGGCCCCACACCCTGGAGCACCCGTGCCCTTCGTCCTCCAATCCCTCCTACTCCTCCTCCCAGCCCAGTCTCAGTGATGGAGCTGAAACCTGGCACCTGCAAAGTTCAAACTACCACCAAATCCCACCAAGGTGGGGTGGTTTTGTTGGGCTTTCGTAACTGAAAGGACCAAAAAGACCCCAAACCAAACCAATTGCACAAGCCCATGCGCTGCTTCTTCATACACCAAGGCAAGGTCACGGGATCTGCCACCCCTCAAGGAGGACGGCCACTGGAAAATACAATCAAGACTGGAGCATCTTCTTGGCTGGCTGGTGGAGGACACTTAAACATAAATTAAAAACCACTAAAATGGCAAATGTGCTGGTTGAGGGGGCCCCTGCAGTCTTTAAAAACAAGAACCTCCCTTAGAAGCAGCGCTCTGGCCTCCTAATAACCTTAATCGCTCCCGACAGCCCCAAGAACCAGGTTTAATGCCACGACTGTGGTTTGTTTGCTTTTCAGGCTGCTTTATCTCACACCGCACCTTGCGCTCGGCTCAAGTGATGAAAATCCAGTTCCTCTGAAATTTGCCCCCATTCTCCTGCGATCACAAGCTCCAGCTGCCAAAACAGTGGGAGCCAAGCCGGGGAAGAGCCCAGCCCTGGCACACCAGCATCCCACCACCCCGGTAAACTGGGAAAGCTTCACAGTGCCCTTTGCACTCCCCAGCTAGCAGGGCTGGGTGATAAAAGGCTTCTTTATGGCTCTTTTTGCCAGATTTACATCCCCAACCGGGCTATGCAAATACCACTCATGACAGCACATCCCTCTGCAGGCTTAGGGAATGCAGAGGGCTGGAAACACGGATGGACGTGGGGAAGCTCCCAGGAACACCGAGGTCCACAGCACCCTTGGCCAACACGTCTATGAAATGGGGCAATTAATAAAAAGACGGTGACAACCACAGTATCAACCTCGGCCTCCCAAGCGCCAGCACTGGGTGATGACACTCACCACAGGTCTCGGATCTGTCATCTGTTGATAATTTGGGTTTAAGAATGTCAGAAAGAGTGCCTTCAGCCTTCCCAAAGCCAACCCCTCGGCTAGATGTTCTCGTGACAGGCTAAAGAAAGTGCAGTTTTGTGGCAGCTGCCCCTATTTGGTCTCACCCTGGCCATGGAGTATTGTTGAAATTTCGTTGGGACCATTTCCAAGAATTACCTCTCATGATTTACCCTCTCCCTGGGGTTTCCCTTCTCAGCTCCCAGTGCTCCAGCCACGCTCACTCGCCCTGGGACTCTTCTTTAGCCCAGCGAAGAGTCCATGGCTTCTCCTTCCCATCTTTCACTGTGACTGTTAGCACTGAAATGTTTTATTTCCTCCAAGAAACCAACTCACTCCTTCTTACCAAGCCTCTGTTATGATGCTGGAGGAACAAAAAAAAACCTTTTCCAGCTAAGCTCCCCGTCCTAAGGATGTGAAACCAGTGCTCACAAAGAAATTCCCCACAAAACCAGATGGGAATTCAGGTATGAAGATGACATCAGCTAAGCCTTGGCTGACATCAGGTATGCCTTGGTCTCATAGGCACAATGAGATAAGCCAAGGGCTATGGTCCATGCACCAGCCTGGCTTCCCCGGGCACAGGACGCTCCGGCAGCCTCTGCTCCCCGGCTGGGGCTGGACTAAAGCAGGGAAGCTGCTCCCCACATTCCCACACAGACAGGGGGATGCTGCCGGACACACGGATGCACTCTGAGGAGCTGCCGCCCAACCAGACCAGCTCCTCAGAGGCCATCTCTCCGAGTGCTTACAGCCCCCATTTCCAGCAACCAAAACATTAAATATTAAGCAAAGAGAGTTAATCTATACCTGGGATATTGACACAAAGTGGAGGAGGGGAGAAGAAAAAGATAAATAAACTTTTTTTTTTAAAATCAGTGTGCCTCTCAAGGCTGCTCCACCGGTGCTTGGCAGACCTCCGAGCATGGCTCCCAGGATGCGTTTGGAGGAACAAGATGCACTGAGAAGTGCCACCCTCCCGGCTCTCCCCGGGCAGCTGGAGCATCCTGCTGGGACCCTCGGGTGGCTTGGGCACAAGCAGGACTTTCTCAGCTGTCTGGGGCCAGGCTCACCTTGCGCTCACCTCTCCCGAGGTTGGGAGAGCATCCGAACAGCCATCGACTTAAGAGGGTCAATGCTCAGTTAATGCTTACCAGGACCGCTCTGATGCTCAAATTGGCTTTTGGAGCTGGGGAAGATGAGCACGCCAGGATGGCTCATCCATCCCTCGGCTCAGCCCGTGGCGGGCAGGGCTGGCACCGGAGCAGCCGTGCCCTGCAGATCCCTCAGCACCGGAACGAGCCTTGTACAACCGGAGGGAAACGCCACCATTCATCTCCCAGCAAACACTTTCAAGCATCACTCAACACCTCTCCAGCAGAGGAGACCGGTATTTTTTTTCCCCTGGCTCAGCGCTCACATGTACGTTATTTTTTTTAATTCCAGTCTCAGCGATCTCTCCGAGTCCTCCGCTCCCCCCTGAAAGAAAACAAACCCGAAAGCACAGAGTGTGCCTTGCAAAGTCCCAGCTCCGGCACCCCGCAGCGAAGGGGCACGCGGTGGTCCCAGCAGCCAGCCCAGCGCTGCTTGTTGATCTACGCGGCGCAGTATATTTCTTTAAAGCGAAGAGCCTATGCATTCGATGCATTGTTGCGCAAGGGTTTGTTTTCAAAGCCTGACCCCAAACCTGAACTCCGCGGATCCTGCGTCTCTCAAGATCAAACGCGAGAAAACGTGACCAATGCAAACAAGAAATAAACCTTGATAATTATAGCCGTGCGCTGGGGCGGCTATTGTTTAGTGCAGACTAGTACCCGCTTTAGCATAAACATAACCCTATTTTTAAAGGGATGCCTGACCGGCTTACAACATTACTCCCCATTTTGCCTCCAAACCCCCTCCTTGATACAAACCCACCGTCCCACAAATGGAGAGATTTAAGAGCAGAGCCAAAAGGCTAAGTGATGCACCCATGGCCACGCTGAACGCCGGTGGCGGAGAGGGTCTTTGTCCCCCCCCCAGTCTGCTCCTGGTTGGCGTGGGACAAAGGGGACCCCGGGATCTGGCTGTTGCTTGCAGCTGGTAGGAGCAGACAGACATCGGAGGACAAACAGACAGCACCAGTCTTTTCAGGAAGGCCGTATCACTTAGCGCTTGGAAAGGAGCTACAATATTTTCCTGATTATGTTTGCACGCAAACGAGCGCCGCGGGGAAATTATGCAACCCTGAGCGGGGAGGGGTGGGAACGAGGGAGGAAAGGCTGGAGGGGGGGCCCCCACGCTTGCACCCCACTGCCCTCGGCCCCAGCCAGCGCAGCTGCAGCCCCCGAGGTACCACAGTCCCCGCCGCAGATGGGCTCCATCATCAGCACCCACCAGAGCCCCTGCACCGCAACCTCCGAGTACGGAGGCATCACTCAGCTGATGCATCCCAGCCCAGGGGTCATTAACGGCCTCTTCGTTAAGCTCCCGAACCAAAATGCATATATTCATCACCTGGGCAATTTAATTACCGAGCCCGGGTTCACCTCGCACACCCACACACCTTTCTTTTTCAGGGCCTCTGTGTGGTCATAGCCACAAATAAACAGATTGCAGGAGCAAGAGGCAGATGCTGACTCCTACAACCTCTGTCTCGGGCACGGAGCCTTTAAACCACCAGAACTTGCAGTATTTAATTCCTTTTGTTACCGCTTCTAGCTCTGGAGCTCTGCCTTAGGCTTTCTAGATAGGATCACAGGGAGCAGGAAACAGAGAGCTAGGAGATGAGCTTCCTGGGGATCACACGCAGGCTCACACAGCCCATCAATCACCCTAATTACAACTGGCCACATATCCACAGCTCTCCGCGGCGCTCCGTTACTGCCTATAATTACACGATCGCACCACTTCTCTGGGAACAGCACCACGGAGTTCATTCGGGATCTGGAGATGTGGTGCAGCTCGTAACGTCTGTCATCCGGGCGCGCTCACAGCCACGATCGCCAGTCATGCATCAGCTGAGCGGAGGGAACACGGGCAATGCCAGCCCCCAGAATAAGACTTTCAGGTCCTCACGCACCCCCCAGCACTGCCTCTCTCCGCAGCACACTCCCACTTCAGTTTCTGACTCTGTCCCATCCAGAGACAGGAGACCACCATAAGCAGGTTCCTCCAACAAGCAGGTTCCCTCAACACAAAGCGCTTGTCTCTATGCGCCGGATGAAAGCAAGGTGGGCCACGGGTGTCCATCACGGGGATGAATACGATCTTCTCGGGGAGGATATCAAGCCTTGGGACAAGGCTGGGCCTCCCAACACCAGTGTCCATCATGGACCCGCTGGAACCACCACCCCAGCAGGCTGGTGTCCCTTTGCCAAGCCTACTTAAACAGTGGGGTCTTTGGAGCAAGAAACGTCCCCTTTCCCCCTGTTAACGCTACACAGCCTTGATGCTGGCTGAGCCCGTAGGTCCCACCAAACCCCACGGCTGGGTGCAGAGCGTGGGTCTCGCCGTTACGGGATGCTGGCCGCCCTCGGCGTGACCGTGTGCTTACGCCGGCTTTCCCGCTCGACAGCTACGACTCGAGGCAGATGCTCTCCCGTGGCCACCCCCGGCAAAACCCGTCAGAAAACACCAAGGCCAAGGCCAAACGAAGCGGGTGGCTCCCAGGGGCCAGCGGACGGACCGGGGCTGCTCTCCTCACTCCACCCCACCGCAGGCAGGACAAGCCACGGGCACGCTTTTCGGATGAATTACTTTTAATTGAGCACGCAGGGAGCTTAGGAACACATGATGCCGCCGGAGATAAATATAGCCGCGGCTGAAAGGATGGAGGGGGCAGGGAGCAATCCCGGTTCAACGCCTCGGAGAAGGAGCTTCCAGCCCCGCCGCCGGCTCGCAGCGCTCCGGGGAGGCTGA
>VZZY01015193.1:651003-683174 GCA_013400335.1 Eurystomus gularis | reverse complement strand
TTTGCATCCTTGCTTTGGGAGGGGGTTGTCCGAGCTGCTTCACATCCCTGCATGGGGAGGACCCTATTTTTGCACCTATTCTTCGCGGGGGGTGGAATCCTCCACCATTTTGCACCTTTGCACGGGGGGTAGGGCGGTTGGGAAAGGGAGTCAGGCTGCTTTGCACCTTGTCATTAAGGTGGGGGGGCTCTCCACATCACTTGGCACATTTGCATCACGGTGCTCTGGGCCTCTGCATCCTTGCGGGAGGGGGGAGTAGCTTTGCAACTAGCTTTACAACCTTGCAAGGAAGGCGGGGGGGAGGGGGGGGCCAGGCCTCTTTGCACACTTGCATGGCAGGGAGGGTGCTGTCACTTCACATTCCTGCACAGCAAAGAGTGTACCTGGCTGCTTTGCACCCTTGCATTGCAGGGGGGGGGGTTACTCTACATCCTTGCATCTCGGGGAGGGAAGTTCCATCACTGCTTTTTATTTTCACATCATTGTGAAGGAGAAGCTGGGCCCACGGTCATGGGTGCAGGGAGAAGCACCTATAGCCAGTGTAGGGCAGGGTTCATCACCCTCTGGCTAGGGAATTTTGGGGGGGTGGAAAGGACGATGACACATGGAGGGCATCATGTAGCCTGGTGTCAGCCTGGGCAAGCAGAAGCCTGGGTGGTACCCGCCATGCACGGCCCCCCCCCAGCCCAGCCCAGGGCTCTCCTTGGGGTTTGGGCCCCCCTAGTAGCCCCCCAGCCCAGGGCACCCGCACACGCATGCTGCAGGTTGGCACACACCCACCCCGGGGAGTGCAGAGCCTGGGCCTCCACGCTCAGTGATTCAGCTACTTGCAGTTTTACGGCTTAAAACTCGAGTTCTCGCTGCCTCGTGGCGGTGGCAGCGTGATCAAATACCTATGGATTAAGATGCTTTCCAGCGTAGTTGGTGGCCGCTTTGTCTGCGGCTGCCTGGCACAGGGCTGCCAGCTGCCAGACACGAGCCGGGGCTGGGAAGAGCAGGACCTGGATGTATGGGCAGATGGGCAACGGCAGAATTCCTAATCCATCTTCCAAACTTCAGCGTGCCAAGGCACACCCGTCGCTTGCTGCATCGCCTTGCCTGCATTTTAGAGAGGTTGATAGTTTCATTAAAAAAAAAAAAGCAAAAAACAACAGGTATTTTGATGGCGTTTCTGTATCTCGGTAGCATCCCCTATGGCAGGTTGAACAGCTCGGTGATTAGGGGTGGTTGGAGAGAGCATCAGTCTGGCAAAACGTCATCTGGCAGCTAGAAGGTTAACGTGCACCGTGCTTTTCTGTCGCAAACACGGAGCATGCCAAGGGCTCTTACACATGATGCCTGTGATGCAACTTAGACCCCAAATGTCCGCTCCTTTCCTGAGGAGCTGAAGCCCACAGAGAAAACTCGAGATGAAGCATATTTTGCTTTGAGCTGTCATCTCCCTTGGCCCAGTTCTGAACCAAAAGATGCTCAGCCTCCATTTTACGGTGGATGACAAATCAGCTGCCGACGCCAAGATCTTGACAAGTTACGAACAACAGCCCTCAAGCCAAAAGTGTTAAAATAAATTAAAAAAGAAAGCAAGATTTTTTTTTTCTCCCCGCAGAGCTGCTCATCCAAAAAGCCACCCTCTGAGCTGCACCCCAGGGACAAGAGCTGCAGCATTTTGAACGTCTCGGTGAGCAGAGGGGATGCAACCGGCTCCCAGGCAGGAGCTGGCCCCACTTCCCCAGATCCCACTGGGATTTTTGCAGGGCACACCCTGGGAAGGGATCACCCGGGCACACAGCACAGCCCTGGCTGGGAACAGCACTGGAGCTGGCTGGGAGCGCTCTGGGGCTGGAGATGCTGGTCCTGAGGCTGTTCCCAAAGGGCAGCAAGCGCCAGGTTTCCAGAAGGACCCTTGCTGCTCGCCGAGGGTTTCCCGGGTTTGTCAAAGCTCCTTCTATAATAGAGAGAATAAGGCTGGTTTGTTCAGCAGCGTTCTGCTCGCACAAACTGCCAGCAAGCAAGAGAGATCCTTCTGTTAATGAGCTGAGCACAAGAGGGGAAAAAAAAATGGCATTGAAGATTTTCCTTTGGTGATAAAGAGTCATGAAAAACAACACATGATTCCTGGGCCAGCGGGGATCTTTTCCAACCAAAACAGAGCCAGGATCTGTGCTGCTGTTCCCACCACCCCATGCCTTGATTGCTCTGAAGATCAAGGCAGGCATCGCTGCTCCCAGGCTGTCCTAGCACAGGATAGAATCATTGAGGTTGGAAAAGACCTCTAGGATCATCAAGTCCGACCTTTGTCCAACATCTCCCGGACCCCTAGGCCATGTCTTGAAGAGCTGCATCTACTCGTTTTTTGAATGCCTCCCAGGGGTGGTGACTCCACCACTGCCCTGGGCAGCCTGTTCCACGCTTTATCCATGCTTTTTTCTCCCCATCTCATTCTCCTTTCAGCATTAGAGTACCAGGGCATTGCCTTCGCATGGGTTTAGTTTGTATCTGAAGCCAAGATGAAGCCAAAAGGTGATGGTGGTGGTGCCGGGGTTGTCCATGGGTTGGCAGCAGCTTCTGTGGGATGGGAAGGACCCAGTGAAGTGGCCTTCAGCTCCCTGACCAGCTCTGGGGAGCACTGAGGGCTCCTCATTTCTGAGAAATCAGATGACAGAGCCCAAAACCCTCATCAACTAAAACCTAAGGGAAATAACTGCCTGCAAACCCACTTGCCAGTTTAGAGCTTGCTATCTGCGTACCTGTAAATCGCAGAATCTCTTAGGTTGGAAAAGACCTTTAAGATCATCGAGCTCAACTGTTAAACCAGCACTGCCAAGTCCAAAAGAAATGTAGATAAAAATATTAAGGAACCTGTTTGTTGTACACCAGACCCGCAGCAGGACGAGCTTTTTATACTAACCCCGAGGTAACGAGGCTGTTGCATTTATGGCATCCTCCTAAGCAGGCTTTTTGGTGAAGGCTGGCATTGCAGAGCTCAGCCTTCAGAGGCGTTTGTGATTTAGAGGCAATTTAGTCAAGTGCTGTTCCTAGAGCTGAAACATTTTTGCAGTAGAAGGGGGGGATAAGAGAAAAAATATTCCTGTGGCATTTGCTAATAAAACTCTTCAGGAATATTTTTAGCCGTGATTTAACGTTATGTTGCACTTTGCTGTGAAGTGTTGGTTCGCTGAAGCCTCCTGGCAGTTTTCAGCCGTGGTAGAGCTGCCTTTGGCTGAGTTAGCAGTGGAGGAGAGCCGCAGATGGACCGGAGGAGAGGTGTGGGCAGCGGTCCCAGCCGGGGTGGGCGATGTGCCTTCCCGGTGGGGCACAGGGCACCAATTCCGCCCCAGCCCAGGGAGCGATGTGGCTCTGCCCCAGGGCCAGCCAGATGTCCAACTCCCTCCTCCCTTTGGCTGGAAGGCCCTGACCCTTTCCCTGCGGTGGCAGCTCAGCCTCAATCCATTCTTGGCCAGCAGCAAATATTCCTCTGTGTCACCTGGGATCCATGCTGAGACCTCTCAACTCATTTCATGTGTGCTGTGGGAGCAATGAGCCTACAGCCCCAGCTTCCAACCTCAACAGCCTGCAGATGAAGGGCCAGAAACAGCATCCCACATCCTGAGGCTTTTCAGTCTCCAAGGTTTTGTCATGGGATGCGCTAACCCTTCTCACTCGGGATGGAGCTGGGATGCTTCCCATCGCCAGACTCCTTCTGGGTGCAGAGGTCTTAAGGAGGGGCCAGGCGGTGGCATTGCTTCTCCCACACCCAGCAGCCTTGGTGCAGTCATGAGAATTTACTCTCACCAAAGATCCATCCTCTGGTTTATTTTAAGCAAGGGGAATGCTCGAGATCCAGCCAGTTTTCATATATTTAATTAACCTCTGGAATAGCTCTGGAGTGATTACCAGCCTCACGCAAAGCGGTGACATTTGTCATGCTGGTAGCACTCGCAGTCATTTGGGCGAGCAACAAATTAAAGAGTGGTCGCAGATGCATTTTGTAAATTAGAGCAACGAGTCCTTGCGGTGCCGATCACGCTCCATTTTGTGTGAAGTAAATCAGCAGATCTGGCCCAGCTTTAGCAAGCAGGTTTCTCCGCATTGCAAAGAGCCGCCTGCACAATTTGGGCTCGTTGATTTATTTTTTTTTTTCCTGAGATACCAAAGCTTCAGCCCCTATAGACCTAAGGCTCCGCTCTCCCTCCTGAGGCTGTTCATGGCCCACATCAGCCAAACATCTAAGGTTGAGAAGCAGGAGTTTGGGGTCGCCTGAGCCAGAGGTTGCCTCTCAGCCATGAGGTAGCTGCTGGTGGCTCGGTCCTCTGCAGATTGATCCTGTTGCTCCTTGGTGGCAGAACTCCACAAATGAACAGCTCAAAAGCCTCCTGCTTTTGCAGCTACTGCTTATTTCTGTCTGCTCACAAGCATTGTGCACCCCAGGGATCCTTCCCAGCCCTCTCCAGTCAAGCTCCACAGGCCAGGCTCCGTCAGGAACCTGAGTCCAGCTGAGTGTCACCTCCACCTCTTGTCCTTTCTCTGACTCCAGACTCAGCCTTTTTTTTTTTTTTTTGGCTTCTTTCAGTATTTTGGGACCATCCTGTGTCTCCTCCTCCCTCCTGCCCCCGCAGTCCTTCCCCATCTCGCCATTCCCAAGGTGCCTGCACCAAAGCACAGGTTGCTGTCCTGAGAGATCTGGCACTTCTTGTTCCTTTGATATTCATTTGTAAACTTTTTTTGTCTTTTCTTCAAGGATAATAGATTTTCAATAAACCACTCTGGGTTTTTGTGCTACTCTGGCTCCTGGCATCCCACCAAAGCTTTCACTCCCTTGCAAAAGCCTCCAGTTCCTGGCAGTGTCTCCTCTCTGGGGCTCAGCGGTGCCCTGGGGAGCCCAGTTCGGGTAAAAGCTTCGATTGCAAGGGCTGAGCAAAGAGCCTGGCCCCAAAGCTTGGCCCAGAACTGAGCTTAGCGGCAGGGCTTGACCCAAACTCTCAGTCTGTGGCTGTGCTCACAGGGCGCTTACCCACGTTCTCCCCAGATCGCAGCTCGGGGTTTGTCTTCAAGCAAGGTGGTGATACCTCAACGGCTGATCTGTTTTTGCAAGCCAGTGGTGTGCAACACAGACATCCTTCCCAACCAGCTCTGCTCATCTCTGTCATGGCTCCCTTCCCAATCCAGCCTTCTCCTGCAGGGAAGAACCCAGCCACAGAAAGCGAGCCCCAAAATTGCCTTCTGTTCCACCTTGGCCCAGTGAAGGAGGGTGACAACAAGTGGACTTCTCTGTCTTTCATGATATGAATCATAGAGTCTTTTAGGTTGGAAAAGACCTTTAAGATCATGGAGTCCAACCGTTCTCCCAGCACTGCCAGGTCACCACTAACCCATGTCCCTCAGCACCACATCTCCACGGCTTGGAAACCCCTCCAGGGATGGGGACTCCACCACTGCCCTGGGATGTGGAGCTGGGCATTGGGGCTGAGGCTGCAGCCAAAACATCTATCATCGGGATGAGCTATCATCTGAGAAACATGTTGTTACCCAGGCTGTCCCTCCGTGTGGGGCCATCCAGAGCATGCACTATCCTTCAGGCCACTTTGGACCCTGCTACACAATCCAGCTTGGCTTTGCAAGTCACAGCTCAATCCCCTGCGAGAGGGTGGGTGGGTTTTGAGGTGCAGCAGAGGTCAGGACACAGTTATATACGTGAAAAGCTATTGCCAAGACTATAAAGAGCAAAGACTGGACACAAAACTCTATTTTCTGCACCTTCGTACAAACCCAGAACTGCTTTCCTGACCCCAACAGACCCCAAGGACTTAAGCCACCAGATGTGATGGCTGCTGAGATGAAGGATGACATCTGAAAGGAGCCAGCTGTAGGGGTCACCTGTGAGCCAGCATCTGCAAGTCACACTGCCAGTCTAGTCTGCAGGGACCAGGGACTGACAGTCATGCTCTGGGGCAGCGCTTGTTCTCCAGCCCTCCTATGTTCTCCTCCCACATGGTCTGGGAAATCAGGGGATGTTCTCCAGGAGCTCTGGGGTTTGGGATGTTGTGCTCAATTTACTGATCGTTCCTTGGGAGAAATCAGCTTCTCAGAGCAGAAGATAAAGTTTCTTTCTGGTCTCATCACCTCCTCTGCCTGGGCATCTCAGCTGATCTTTGCTTGGGTAGCAGTCAGCTGGACACAGTTCCCTTCCAAGCTCTTTTGCTTGGTTTGGAAAGCAAGTGGGAGGCTGCAGCTTAGCTCGGGCAGGGTACAGCAGATGTCAAGGTGGATTTGTGGCCATGGGGAACACCAAGTCTTGTTGCAAGCTGGAGAGGGCTGTGAGCCAGCCCACAGTCCCAGGCACTGGCTGCTGCTAGACAGAGCGATGGAGGGCACCTGGGCTGAGCAGCCCAAGGTGTCTCCCACAGCACAGGCAGCTCGGGGAGGACCAGTGCCACTGCCTCAGCAGGATGCTGAAGAGGTTTGACAGATGTATTATGGAAGCTGCAATGTGCTACCTGGGGAATCACCCACGTGCTGCGGAGAAGCAGGCGCTTCCCAGTTACCATCAGCAGCAGTGAGTCTCTCCTTGGCCTCACAGCTGAGGCTCCCACCATTGCCGTACACCTGCGACACTTCCTAGCACAGCAAAATTTAGAGTTATTGACTCTTTCAGCAGTTGTGGGGAGGAGGCAAATGATGGGAGAGCCCCTGCAGTGTGCCTGTACCATGGCAGTGGCTCCTGGGAAGCCCCTGGCCAGTCCTCCTGCCTTCCACCTCCAGGAAATTCCTGCTGAGTTTGTGGCTCCTGTTTTCCACCTCCTGACACCAACATTATCCCTCTAAGGGCTCCTTGCTTGCACTCAGGAGACATGGATTTTACCCTGTGTACACAATACTAGAACTTGGCTGATGTTCCCAGGCCCAGCAGAAGAGATGCTCACCCTACAGCAATGTAGGAGGACAGGAGAAGAGCTCATCCCCAGCTACAAGCATCCATCACCAGCACGGCTATACACACGTATCCCCAGGGAGGACTTTCAGGAGCTCCTTTTCACACCCTTCATGCCAGAGCAGGTGTTTCACAGCAGAGCCCAGCCCAGGGCTGCTTGAGCAGGATCAAATACCTTCCACCAAACCTAGAGAAGCCCAGCAAGGTGGAAAACTCTTCCCAGTGTTCAACTGTGCTCAGCAGAGAAACGGAGGCCAGACATCCCTGCCTCAGTTCTCTCCTTACAGTACAAGGACAAGGTCACCACAACATACATTAAGCCTCTGCCCTTGCCAGGGTGCAAAGGGGCATGAGTGGGAGCCCAGGGTGACCCCAGCACAGGAGCTCACCACCACCCCATCTCAGGGTCAGCAAACAGGCAGAGCAGGCAGCAAGGTCCATGGGAAGCCCTAGACACATCCAGAATCAAGTGACCAGGAGGCAGGATTCAGAGGGGACAGGGACAAAGACAAGGTGGCGACACAGCTCCAAAGCCCACTCTGAAAGATCGTGCTAAACCCAGAACTTACCCCTGGTGCCAGCAACCCATCTAAGAGACCCACCTGAGGCAGGAGCTGCTTGCAGAGACGAGGTCCAGCAAAACACAGCCAGGAGCAAGGCTGAGGACCAGCAGCCACAACTGAGCTTTAATAACCTCCTGGGTCCGTGGGTGGGGTGTGAGTCCCAGGTGAGGTTGCTCAGGGCCGTCACGGGCTAGCAGAGCTCATGGGAGGATGGTGATTTGGCCCAGATGTGGTTTTTACTGGTTCCGTGGCAACGCCCAGCTGGGCTGTACTGGAGATGCCACAGTGGTTGCCGCTGAGCCTGGTGCACGCTGTGCGTTGGCGATGGCCTGCGGTGCTAAGCGCTGAGGTGGGTTCCAGTATGGCCATTCGTATGAAAGAAATCATCAATTGCTCTTGGCCAAACTCTGTCCATGTTGGACCTTCTGTCCCTTGCCCCAGGGAGTCACCTCCGCGCCTGGCAGATCCCTGCTCCTGGAGCCCTTACTTGAAGGTCTGAGGACCTGCCACCAAAATCACCCCCCCTCGAAGGCTTGAAAATTACCCGAAATAGCAGGAGCAGCGCCGAGCTTAACTGAGCATCTCCTCACTGGGGCTCAGGCTAAGCCACCAGCGCTCAGGATTTGTGCACAGCCTCTTGGTAGCTGTGAGCAAGATGGGCCTGCAAGGACAGAAATCAAGTTGGTGTCGTGCATAGCCCATCCCCACCCAAAGCGTTTTGGTCTCCTGAGTCAAGACAAGTCTTGAGAGCACAGGTTTTAGGTCAGAAGGTGGGTTTTCAACCTAGGAGTCGGAGGTTTGGTACCACTGGTGCATGAGGGATGACGATTGGCAGGTTGAAATGGCACTGGTTGCTTCCACGAGTGTCTATTCTGTGTGTTCCTGTTATCAGCCATTAATTGGGGAGGTTAAAAAGCTGCTTTTCCCATGGCTTGGCCAAAGTTGCCCATCCTGGTCACCCTAGCCTAAAACGGCGTGCCAAACTCCTCCTTGTTTTTTGTGCTGCAAACTCTGCATCTTGTTAGGGCTTTTTGGGAGGAGATTAAAGGGATTTTTCTTCTCCAGGGATGCTCTCCCATGGTACGGTCTCAAATGCTGTTATCAGACCACATACCCACCTTCTGTCCCTCTTCGTATCTATCCCTGCCTGGGAAGAGTTTCAGACCTTGAATCCTTTTTTCCATCATTCCCCTCCGGGGTCCCCGTGGGGGATGGAGGCGATTCCTCTCAGGCTCCCTGCGCAGGGACAAAAAGCCCCGGGTGCCAGTGGCTGTATCCCAGGCGGATGCTGAGAATGGTTCTTTGTTCCTCGGTTCTAATTACTGGGCCCAAGCAGCTCGTTAAGGACTCTGCCCCTCGCCTCCCATCCCTGCAGCCTCTGCTCCGGGCGAACCCCCGCAGGGACATGCCGGGGCTCAGCCTCTGAATGCAGGTTTTGGGGTAACACATCGAATGGGCTCAAAGCGAGCTTGGGGTGAAGCTGCCAGCGTTGCTTATCTCTTTACACAGCCTTGAGGAGGGTTCAGGGGGTGGCCAGAAAGGGAGGTGGTACATGGCCAGAGCAGCCGTCCACCCAGAGCCTCGCCTGCACGCTCCGTCACAGCTTTCTGAGCAAAAAAATAACCAGCTGGCAGAAGCCTCTTGGTGTTTTTTGGGAGGCAGGGACAGCACCAGCCCTGCCATCCATGTGCGGTGGCTTTGGGAAGCACTGGAGGACACGCGGTTTGCTCTGAGCCCAAAGCATGGTGTGACCCTGAGGAGGGTTCAGGACTGGGGTCCTTCCCACGGCACCCTGCTTGCCCTGGGGCAGAGCAGAGCCCAGCCAGTCACCCCCTGTGCAACCAGGTCTGGGAGCACAATCAGCCCTTTGGGAAGCTCGATATGAATGATTTAGTAACAAGTTTTGGACTCTTTCATGGAGGGAGCTTGAATTTGCATTTGAAAACAGTGGAGGAGCTGGTGGGGGACGGGAGCACTGGCCGGGTGCTATCAATGGGAAACTGTTCTGTCTAACGCTCCCGGGGCCAAAAAATGTGAACTCTGCAGATTTCTGGCTCCGTTCATGGTCAGAATTGCTGGTTCCCTTGTCAGCGCCCGGCTGCTCCCCTCCCAGCTATTGACGGCTCTGCTCGGAAGCTGGTTTTCCTTCACTGCCAAAGCAGAGCAGGGTTTTCGGAAGGGTGGGGGGTGTCCAGAATGTGAAATGGGGGAGCTGGGAATGCAGTTTGTGCTCTTTTGTCTTTACCAGCCCAGGATCCAATTTGCGGCAGTTTCAATGCTAAAGTCATCAGTTTGTCTTTGCACTGGGAGCAGAGCTGAGACCTGATGAACTCGTGTCACATAAGACCAGCTTGTGCAAGCCTGTGGGGTCACCACCTGCATTGTGCCTCTCCATGTCCCCATTCCAGGCTGCAGCACCTCAGGAGACACCACCATGGTCAATAAATGCTCCTTTTTTTCCTCCTTTGTGGAGTTTCACGCCACTCGCCCTTCATGCCAGCGAGGTAACCTGCCCCCAGCACTCCCCAGCTCCTACCCCACCATACCCATCCTTCATCCTTCCTCAACAGCTCCCATGGGTGCTCTCACTGGAGATGAGGCCATTGGGTGCAGGCATCTCCCTGAGCCCTGCAGGAAAACGAATCACCCAGGGATGGTGGTGGAGCGGGGGACACGCAGGGGTGCTGCGGGGAGCAGGGGCGAGCTGGCCTCGGCAGCTTGCCTCAGTGTAGTGCATGCACAAATAAAACCCCGGAGAGCCTTGCACTGAGCTGGAAATAATGGCATTACAAGCCGCTTGCTCGCTTCTGGCCGCTGTTTGGGTTGGATGAGGCTTTTTGGGGTCGGCTGAAGGGCTGCGGCACATGGGGGGTTGCTCCTGCTTTGAGCGCAGCTCCGGGAAGGTAAGTGGGAAAGGTTCCCCGGGCACAGTGGCTTGTCAGTGGAGCACAGGGGTAGGGATAGGACCTGGCACGGTCTTCATCTGCTTCCTGGCATCCATATATTTGCCGGCATCCAGAGGTTTGCGCCCACGGAGCATCTCCTGCATGGAAAAGCTGCCACAGGGGCTGCATCCTCCACATCCTGGTGTGGAAAGGACAAGTCCCCAGGGCAGAGAGAAGAGGGGATGGGGAGAGAAAACAGGGAAATGGCAAAAGCTGTGTATTTTCTCTTTTTTTCTTTCTTCCTCCTTTGCCCAGGAGAGGCGTGAGGGCTCGCTGGCAGCATGCCGCTGGTGAAGAGGAACATTGAGCCCCGGCACCTCTGCCGGGGGGCTCTTCCTGAGGGGGTGACAAGTGAGCTGGAATGTGTCACCAACAGCACGCTGGCTGCCATCATCAAGCAGCTGGGCAGCCTCAGTAAGTCACAGCGCAGTGACCTCGGCATGGGACGGGGACAAGGTGGTGGGATGCCGCGGTTGCTTGCTCTGGTTCTGATCCCAGAGAAACGGGGGCTACGTGAGAGCTGTGTGGGCTGCAGCCACCTCTAATTTCATGTGAATTATCCAAGAAGGAGGATGCTCAGGGCCAAGCCCAAAGTGGGGACGTGGCGACAGTTTGGAGACCGGTTTTCCTCCCATAGCTGGTCCATGAGGTGGGGGATGGAAAGTCTTCAGGATCTTTGCTTCTTCAGGAAGTCTTCAGGATCTCTTTTGCTTCTCAGCTTGGCCAGAAATAGGAAGGCCAGGTGAAGATTAAAAAATACCCAACCTGTTATTTTTAATCTTAGAGTCTTCTGTGAAGGAAAGGTCTATATAAAAGGTCTAAATCTTCAGCTGTCTTCTTGCCCCGGGACAGATTTCAGCAGGAAAAGGGAGGACGAGCACATTGCACACGCCAGCGTGAAGGTTTAATAGGGGCAGCCTATTTCACTGCTGAATCTTGACTTAAAATAGACAGAAAAGCGCGGGTTCTTCAGCATCCCTTCTCTTCCCCCCGGCCCCTCCAGAACTAGATTCTTCTCTAAAATACACGCAGAAAAATAAACCCTATTTTTAGAGAGCTGCTGGAAGCACAGCAGCTCCATGAGCAGCACCCATGGGCGCTCAGGGCCAGGGGAAGAGGAATCAAATAGGAACAGCCGAGCCAGGTGACAGGCTGAGAGGGTATCAAAAGCACCTTGATCTTGGGCATTATTTGATAACGTGGTTTTGGAGGAAACCCCGTGCTGGGCTGGGTGCTGCAGCCTGCAGGTGTCAGCAATGCTCTGCTCAGCCCTGTGATGGTGATAGCCCCAATAAAGAGCTATCCTCGCGATGCACTGAGCGCAGCAGGAAAATGAAGGGCTAAAGCCACACAAACGGCGGCTTCTCCTGACTGTAGCACTCTCCCCGCTGCCCTGCTCTTGGTTTTGCACCTTCAGCACTGGGCTTCTGCAAGTGATGGCCCCTGGTGGATTTTAGGATGGGCAATGCCATGGTTTGGTGCCTCCCATGGGTACTGCTCTTGCTGAAAAGGATGCTTGTGTGCGGAGAAGGGCAGGTGGCTTCTGCTCTCCCGCTTCTGCGCAGCTCTTTGCCAGGTCTGGGAGAGGATGAAGTTCAGCTCCCAAAAAAACAAGGCTGGGGAGAGCCCCACAGAGCCAGCTGGGAGATGTGTGGGCCATAGGATGGGTTGGGAGAGGGCTGGATACCTGCCTACCCTTGTCCGTAACGGGTGTGTGTTGCCTGCTGCCAGGTAGGCATGCAGAGGACATCTTTGGCGAGCTGTTCAATGAAGCCAACAGTTTCTACATGCGCATGAACTCGCTACAAGAGAGGGTGGACCTGCTGGTCATCAAGGTGACGCAGCTGGACTCCACTGTGGAGGAAGGTGAGGACCTGGGGCTGTTTTGGGGTGATGGCTGGGTGCAAGCAGGTGGGAGACACATGCTTAGGGCCAAACCGCCCACCATGCCTGGTTCAAGGGGCTGAGGTCCCCTCTACATCCCATCTTCCTCCTGCACCCCCAGTTTCGCTGCAGGACATCAACATGAGGAAAGCCTTCAAGAGCTCCACGGTGCAGAACCAGCAGGTCGTGTCTCGCAACTCCATCCCCAACCCAGTGATGGAGATGTACCAGCGCTGCGACAAGCCACCACCACTCAATATCCTCACACCCTACAGGTAGAGCTGCTGGCGCATCACTCCTTGGGGGTACTGAGGGGGTCCTGGGGGGCCCTTTCCAGGAGAGACATTGGGGGGTGCACCCTATTTGCTACTTGGAGAAGGCTGTTTTCTCCAATTGCTGTGCCACCATCCCCATTGTGTAGGGTGCTTGGGATGAGTGACCCCACACAGCGGTACTGCAGGTAGTGACCAATGCTGGACATGTTCATGGTGGGGCAACAGCTTATGGCTGTGATTGTACCAAACCCTGCTGTGCAGAGGAAGAGGGATCTTCTCCTCTGGCTGGTAACTCCTCCTCCTCCCTTCCCACCTCCCCAGGGATGACAAAAAGGATGGCCTCAAATTCTATACCGACCCCTCCTACTTCTTCAACTTATGGAAGGAGAAAATGTTGCAGGCAACAGAAGATAAGAGGAAGGAGAAGCGCAGGCAGAAGGTAACGGGCAAGCGGGGGACACTGAGGGGACTGGAGTTGGGGCAGCCCAGGACCTGGGGGACGGTCACCCTCCTGGTGCATCCCATGTGCTCCTCCATGCTGTGATGGGTGCATCTCGATGCTCCCTGGGTACCACTCACAGTCTGGAGGAGCTGGACTAGAGATGGAGCCATGACTTGTGCGTGTCCCCAGGAGCAGCGGCTGGTGGAGGACTCCACCCGGGAGGTGAAGAAAGTGAGGAAAGCCCGCAACCGACGCCTCGAGTGGAACATGATGGCATATGATAAAGAGTTCCGACCCGATAACAGGTTCTCACCATCCCCCTATCACATGGCGTCATCGGAAGGATCACTGTCCCCAGATAATAGGCAGGTTTTACCTACTGCATGTTTAGCTCACCCGCTCTCCTTCACTTTTCTCTTCTCCGTCTTTGGGGGGGACGTGCTGCCCACAGCAGGGTTGGGGTGATGAGCCATAAACCCGTAGTAGCTTCATGGACAGCTGGTGCTTCGCAGGGTCCTGGACCTCAGGAGCAGCTTTGGTGTTGGGGTAAAGTTGGAGCACATTCCATTTAGCAACTAAGGGAAGAGGTTGACTCAGCGCTGTTGGTGTCCACCTCCCCTCTGCTCTCTCTCTGCTTTCTTTTACATCTATATTTTTGCGGCTGTTTTTTGTTTTGTCGTCTCAAACCCACAATACCCCCGACACCCACATCTCCCCAACCTCCCCACCCAGCTGACCCCCCTCCCAGGAGTACAACTGTTGGGTTTTCCTATGCCATAGATCTTACGCGTCGGATGTAGCCGACCACTCATACCCGGCGAGCCCCAACCACCCCGCACAGCTGCTGGCCCCGGCGTCCCACCTGGCCCCGGCAGAGCACAAGGAGGGGGTGCTGGCAGCTGCCACCCCCCAGGAGCACGTCTACCGCCCAGCGCCGGCAGCGGGCAGCCGGCAGAACAGCCTCAACCGTCTTCAGCAGCCCCACGCACCGCCACCGCCCGAGGCTATCCTCAACGGCCCGAGACCTCACTTGGTCAAGGATTACGGGTAGGGCTTCTTCTGCCTCTGCTCTTCTGGTGAAGGGATGCCTGTGGGAAGGGGGGCTTGGTGAGGGGCTGACCCCCCCATTTCTGGGCTGATGTAGTGAGCAGACCCCTCTCTGTGGCCACTGTGGTCTGAAACTGCTGGTGAGACCTAAGTCCAAATCAGCCTGGAGCCCTTTTAGGGTAGCCTCATACCAGATAAAGGGACAAGGTGGATGGAGGGGACCATTTTCCCCTTGGATGTTGGCTGCCTTCTCACCACCACATGCCCCATAGCCCATCCTACCAGTAGTGCCCCAACATCTCCACAAGGACAGAGCTTACACTGGGATCCAGAGCAAACCAAGGCTCAGCTCAGCCAGACGGTGCCTGGGATGGGTGGTGGGTGCCTGGAATGGGTGATGGATGCTGTCATTCCTTGTACCACTGACTTTTCCCTCCCGTTGCAGCCCACAGCCAGTGCCAATAGCCGAGTACTTTGTGCCGCCTGCCCCGCCACCACCGCCGCCCGTCATCCCCTCCGCACAGACCGCCTTCGACAGCCCCATCTCAGCTGCCCCTGCACTGGCCCCTGGCTCAGCAGCCCCCCCATCCTACGCACCCTCACCANCCGGGGCCTCCCGCCATTGCCGCCTCACCGGCACACTCGGCATCGCCGCCGGCCCCCGCCATGGAGCCGCGGAAGCCGCAGATCCCGCTGATGCCCATGAGCGATGCCCGGAGCGACCTGCTGGCAGCCATCCGCAGGGGTGAGCGGCAGTACAGGGAGGCAGGGGAACGAGACTCCAGGACTGCCATCGCGGTGGCAAAATACCTCTTGGCGTAGAGTTGGGTGGTGTTGGCGTCATTGAGTGTGAGATGTGCCCCGGGTGGCCAGGCGATGTGTCCAGATTGGCACTTGGGTGGGACCTGGGGAGAGAAAGAAATGCAGTGCAGGGGGTCGGAGGGAGGTGGGATGGAGACCAGCAGCTCTTGTGGCCTCCTTCCAGGCTGTAGCAGATCATGTGCTCCAAGGCTTCTCTCATTTTCCCTTCCTGCAAATCTTCAGGTTGAATGGCAGACCTTCAAGAAGGTTCAACCTCTTCAGGTTGAGTGGAAGTGGAGGAGGAGCTTTAGTCTATTATATAGCTCTACAATCAGATGCATCACATTATTATCTCTTATATCTTTAGAATCACATGCATTCTCCTGCAAGAGGGCTGCAGCCATCTCGTTTCAGCCAATACATTTAACTGTGGGAGATGCTGCGCGCTGGATGCACCCGTGGGTGCTGGGCATGTTGCCCTTAAAGCCTTATTCCCTTCAGGACAGGGTCTAGCGGTCAAGGAGATGTCGGGATGAAGGTTGCACTTGATGATCCTAGACATCTTTTCCAACCTGAATTATTTTACGATTCCCTACCACAGGAATCCAACTCCGGAAAGTCCAGGAGCAATGGGAACAAGAGGCCAAAAAAGAGCCCGTGGGCAACGACGTGGCGACGATCCTGTCCCGCCGCATCGCGGTGGAGTACAGCGAGTCCGACGACGACTCCGAGCTGGACGATAACGAGTGGTCGGACTGAGGGCCCCCGGGGCTGGGCTGGCGCGGAGCTCCCCGGCTCTGTCCCAGGTGTGTATAGGCGCCTTCCCCCACCCTCGACGCCAACAAGCGCGGGTGGCCCTGCTCATCCGGGAGCTTTGCTTTGTACACTATGTCCAAAAACCCTTCGGGCAGCAGCAGCACTGGTAGGATACACCTCGGAGGCAGTGAGACCAGAAATTAGCAGCACCTTCACATTTAATGACTTCAAAAATGCTCTGAAGGCAGGTTAACAGGATTACTCCAGATTTTACACCTGGAGCAAGACCAGAGACCAGCCCTGAGCGAGCTTTGCTAGAGAAGGGAAGCCCAGAGGCAGTAGTGCTTTTTCAGCTAGATTTTAAAAGAGAAGCTCCTGGAGAAGAAGCCTGTTTGCACAGCTGGTGCCACCACAGGCCACGCATTGGGTTTGGGGATGTTCTTCTGTAGGATCAGGCAGCTCCAAAGGCTGTGCGTGGGCAGGAGCCTCCTTCCCCATAGAGCGATGCACCATGTTTCATGGCAGTCATGTTGGGTCAGCATCATGCTGTTGCTCCAAGACCAAGGTGTTGGTGACCTGAGCCTGTTTCCATCCTTAGGACCGGTTTTCTAGGAGAAAAAGGTGAAGCAAAGGCTTAGTGCAGCTGATGCAGCACTTGTCTGGGCTTTGGAAGGTGCAATGTGTCCTTGGTGGGAAAGGGGCTACTGGCAAGGGAGCAGAGGTGTCCAGGGAGCTTCCCCAAGCCCAACTCGCCTTGGCCTTAGCACCGCACCATTTCAGTGTTCTTTGAAAAAAATTTAATGAGACAAAATGCTGCTTTTAGGTAAACCCTCAACTTGCACTTTGCAGCCCCCAAGCTGCGTCCATAGAGCTGAGATCAGCTCGGGCCCAGGCACTAATTCCCCCTGGCCTGACCCTGCCCCGTCCCTCACCGTGATTCACCAGAGGCTTTTCACGCAGCTACGAAGAGAGGAGGTGCAGGAAGGCAGAGCAATGGGGTGAGGAATACTGGAGAAATCTAAGAGTCTCCAGAGAGCTGGGAGAGGTTCCCCACCAGCAGAAAATGGGCCAGGACCAGCCGTCAACTGGCCCAACAACTGGAGGTCCTCTCATGTTCCTATATACCACGAGTCCCTGAATGTGGGAAAACTGAGTTCCCCACATTGCATCTCTTCTGGGGAGAAGCAGGGCTCTGAACCCACCTCCCCAATTCTCCTAGTAGCCATGTATGTGATGGCTTCAAAATTAGTATTTTGATTATCAGGGAGTGACCAGATCAGAAGGAGGTGGGAGGAGATGGCTGGGACCCAAAGGCTGATCCTTAAATTGACCCTGAGAAATGCTAGTGTTGAACAATGCCCCAAGTACCTGCTTTTTTCCCCCTGGGGAGGAACCCTTCATGGTGAGATGCGATGAGCCCCCTGCCCACCAAGAGCCCACCCTTTTCTTAACTGACACAAAATGTTCTGTCCCTTGGACGTGACACCTCCTGCATATCCACATCTGGGCTGTGAGCTGTGGTGCTGAGTAAGGAGCTCGAACAGAGGAGCAGCATGAATGTGGGAGAGGGCAAGAGTGGTTGGGGAAGGGTTTGGGGGTAGGTGTCCTGCCATGGGCAACGTCCCTGGGTTTGGCCTTCCTCCCCATCCTTAAGGCAAGCTCACCTTGACTTCAGCAGGGCTGATTGTCAGAGCAGGACCTGAGGATGACCAAAGGAGGCAAGGAGATACGGTGGACTGAAGGTGACTAGGAAATGCCTGATGCTTGGTGCTCACAGGGAGCTCATTTCTGATGTTGACCCTCTGAGATGCAGAGAACCAGCTGCAAATGCTTTTGGCCAAAGCTTGGTGTCTCCATCCGGGCAGAGAGCCTCAGTGATGCCCATGACAGGCTTTCCTTGGCAAGGCAGCCAGGGTTTGGCCCGGAGCAAACTCAGAAGAGAGTCTGGTAAAAATTCAGAGCAACATTTAAGCAGTCACCTGGTAGCACCCAGTGTGGAGTGTTGTGGAGTGATGTGATCACAATGCTGTTTTGTATGTGAAGAGATATTGGGATTGTTTGGGTAATTTAGAAAGAGCAACAACCCGTTGTGAGAGAGAGGGAATAGCAGAGGGCTGTGGGAGCTGCTCTTACCTGTGACGGTGGTAAAAGGGCTGCAGAGTTGTCTGCAGGGATCCAGCTGGGGCTCGGGCAGAGCCAAGGAGTCCCACCAACACATGAAGGGTCTCTGGGTTACGCAGCGCTGGCTTGTCCCTTGAATTTGTGATTGTCCCAATTCTACAAAGCTGAGCTGATCCTGGTAGGAGCTGGAGAGGAGCCGAGCGCCCCTAGGAGACTGGGTGCCTTCTTTTCATGCACTAGTTGCTTTGTGTGCATCACATGAAACTCTGATAGTTCTGGTAGGACTCCACTGGTGTGCAGCAGGTCAGGATTGTCCCTGTAGCCTCCCACTTGCCTGTCACCTCCCAGCACCACTGCTATGCTTTGGATTGGCAGCAGTCAGTCAGCCCATGCTACTATCGGGGTCGATGCTGTTGCATGGCAAAGCGCTCGACAATCACTCAACTCAAGCCTTGCCTGCCCTGTGCACAGGCCACATCTGCAGGGCAGATGCACAGCTGAGAGCCTCAGGGGTGCAGGGAGCAAGGCTCACCCCCATTTCCTCACACTTGTACCTTCTTACACCGTTCTCTTCTCTTTGGAGATCTCAGCACATCGTCACCGTTTGTATTCTGCTTAAGGAAGTTCCCAGCCCCTGGTAGCACAAGCCCACTTCACACGTTAACGCCAAAGCAGGTCAGCAGGACCATCACCTCCCAGCATTGCCCAGTGCTTGAAGGCATCACAATCCAACTCTTCCAGGGATCTGAACTGCCGCAGCTCCACTGGGACTATCTTGATACCAGGGATGGAGCTGATCTGCAAGTAGCCTCTTCCCAGTGAGGTGTTTACATCAGAGCTCATTGCTCAGGTGTCTTGTGTAGGAACCAGAGGAAAAACTTCTTTACTTTGAGGGTGACAGAGCCCTGAAACAGGCTGCCAAGAGAGGCTGTGGAGTCTCCTTCTCTGGAGAGATTCAAAATTCACCTGGATGCAATCCTGGGCAACCTGCTGTGGGTGGCCTTTTGGTAGCAGGGGGAGATGGACAAGATGACCTCTAGAAGTCCCTTCCAACCCCTACCATTCTGTGTAGCTGGTGGAGTAACCTGCATAGGCAGTGTGTGCTGTAAACACCCATTGCTAGTCTGATCACGGTGCACCTTGCTCTTCCCAGCTCTCTCCTGGCAGCACCACAAGGCAGGCAAGCACATGGTGGTAGTGAGAACCCCAATCTCATGACACAGCCACCCCTGTGGGGCCAGCTTGACTAGCAGGCCAACATCCTCAGTGCCTTTGCTGGAGGGACTCAGCCATGTTTGAGGATGACCATCTTTATTTTAGGTGCATTCATCTATCTTTTGCCCAGGGTAACCTATGACCAACACAAGTGACACCAGCCCCTTGGCTGGCGAAGGCTGGGTCAGCTCTGCTGGAATTAGTTGTGCCACGCTAGTTAACGCTGGCTGTCTGACCCGTATGGCACATACTCAATATTTTGAACATAGGTGCCTATTTCCATAGACTCATCCCAAAGTAGGCCATGCTGCGTTACACAACCTGAAATGCTCAAATCCTCATGTGGGCCAATATAAAAGTGAATATTTAAGTATTTTATCTAGTTTGGCAGACATTAAAAATACAATCCAGGCCACAGATGATTGAATTTCTCCTCTCTCAAGTGTACCAGAAGTGGGCTGAGGAAATTCTCCTCTACATTAAGGTATCATGTTCCACGTCAAAAACACAGCGACAGCATTTCATTGCCAACAGATAATCACAGAGTGCCAAACATTTAATGAGCCCAACCGATCTCCTGAGAGTTCCTCTTTCCATTTTATCTTTCTCCGACGTGCCAGTTTATGGGCCTAGATTAAAAATAATAAATAAGGCTGCCAATGGGGGAAGCATCTTCTGTGTGCATACAGATGAACTGGGCCAGAGACAGCGGAAGGGTAAATAAACCAGGTTGGTTCTGCTTGGAGATATTAATGGAAGACTATAGGCCTTGAGGTCCAGCAGGAACCTCTTGCACATCTTTATCTGAAGATGGACATTATGGGGGCCACTATGCCCATGGCCCACCAGTCACTGCCTGTGAGGGCCACATCAGGTGTCAAGTCTGGTCTTGCTCAGGTTTCATGAAGGTTGGTGGAAGTCTAGCAGTGTTCACGTTCCGGCATTGCACCCTCAGTGTCTCCCTGATTTTGAGTAAATGTTGGAACTGGCTGTTGATGCTGGTGGCTTTTAGAGGATCAGTGTCCTGAAGGAAGAAGGAAGGATTGGATAGTTTCTAACTTGCCACCCTGGGCAGAGACTAGGGAGAAGGAAGCATCACATCCTATGAGAGTTCTTGCTTTTGCAGCTATTTTATCTCAGGAAGTTTTTATTCTGTTGACAAAGATAAGGCTGAACATGGCTCCTCTAGAGAGCTGCCTTCATGTAAAAGACCTCAAATTTCCTCCCAGCAATTTTTCCACCTCTATCTCCCTTGCAAGCCACTCAACAGCCTGAGCGGGAGCTTTGCAGACCCCCCTGGGAGCAGAGCCTGAAGTAACACCTCGGCTTTGCTGATAAACAGACGTTTCAGTTGGAGGGAGACAGGTTGTAGCAGTGGAGGTGGGGTTTTGAAGGGTGCTTTCCAGAGGCACATGGTCAGCAGGAGCACCATGCCAAGTCCTTGTGGATGGACCATGGGAAGCTGGAAAGGGGAGCCTGGGCTGTTCCTTTCATCACAATTCCTGGTTTTTGTGTAGTAGTAGTTATTTAGGGGTAAGGTTTTCTCAGCTGGCATGTCACTTTACAGATTTAAAAAAAAAAAAAAAAAAAAAAGGACAAAGACCCTGTCCTGAGGAGTTTACAGTTTATAGCAAAGACCATATAACCTGCACTGCACTTTAAAAGCCTCAAATGCTCACTTACCCCTGAATTTACCCTCAACTGGGCAGCAGCAGCACCTTGAGAACTGTTGTCCTTTCCTTAGGTGACCCCATGACCAGCACCACAACTCCAGCCCTCTGCTGTTGGCAGCAGTGGGGTTCTCCTGCCCCTCCACTGTCCCCATGCAAAAGTGCCTGAGCAAAGTACGGGAGTACCAAGACATGCTGGTTTTGTCTCTGAATGGGTCACCATGCCTTTGGGGTGGGCCTTTCCCAGTCCCCACACAGCTATGCTCCTCTAGGATGACCACATCTGTGATAGGAAGCTTGCCCAGGTACACCATTGCAGCTACCTGTGGTCGCTTAGAGCTCCCCACACCATTCATGTGATGCTCTCCTAGCTCATAGAAAGTGTCCTCCTTCAAGCACTTAGACCCAAGCCTAGACTTTGAAGTATTTTGGTCTTTTTGAGAGTCAAAGGTGGGGGGTTTTTTCTAAATCTGATCTTCCTTACCAAACCCCAGGTTTTCTAGAATTATTCAGCTCCGCTTTCTCCAGGTGAGAATCACACCTGCACTTTGCTGGGGGAAAACCCACAGTCAAGAACCTCAGTGAGGAGTTTGCCCCAAAGCCTTCAGTACCATACCCACAGGCAGGGTAGGAGAAGGACACAGGGATGTTCCCAAAGGAGGACACCATCCTGGTGTTGTCACCAGGCTGAGACAGAGCCTGCAGCAAAGGGCCCACGCTGTGGGAAATCCCAAGGCAAGACCTGGAGAGGACGTGTCCCCTGAAGGCAATGTTGATGTGACATTATCAATACCAATGCCTGTCTTACATTGGTACAGGGCCCTGAGGCCACAGACATCTCCATAACACTATGTGATGGTAGATCACTGATGCTTTGTCCTCCCACGGGTATCTCTCCTAATAGATATCATCCCACAGGTGCCACCTTCAGAGCAGCACTCAGACATCCCTCTGTAGATGTTTTTTTGCTCTTACCAGGAGCAAGCCTAAGCCTGTCCTTAGTCATTGTGGTTTGGACCTTGTGAGCCCAAGTGTGTGTGAAATGAGCCTTTCCCTGCACACCTCTCCTGTGGTGGCAATGGCGAGGGACTGAGCTGGCCCTGGGGGACTTTCAGCCCAATGGTAGTTCTATCACTTAGCTGTGTAGGAGGTATTAAGAGGGCAGAGAGGAAGAAATAAAATAGAAAGCAAATAACCTGGCATTTTAGGTTGGTTACGCTCCCACCACCCTGTACAAGAACATCCTCAGGTAGGTAAAACCTGCTGCAGAGCGACAAAGGGCAGTGAGGAGAACACGCCTGTTCTCCATGTGTGTTGGACCAAAGTTCAAGACATGGGATTGAGTTGTGGCAAAAAGGGCTTGAATCAGATCTCAGGGAAACCTCTCAAGTTGGAGATGGAGAAACTCTGAAGCAGGTCACAGAGGCTCTACCATGGGAAGGCTTTGAGAAGCAGGTAGGCAAATATCAAAAGTCACCGTCCATGACCCATGTGTTGGGTCAGGGGATGGCAGAGGTGTCCACAGGGCATGTTCATAGTTCTGCCTCATCATTCAAAAAAATCATGTGGTCTGTTCACCACACCCTCCTTCAGGCTTACAGCACCTCTACTTGCATCTCAACAGGTTACTGCCCTAAAGCATGGCCTGGCAGCCTGCTTATGTTCTCCTTTAGCTTTGCTGCCCCTTTTCCAATGCTGATGTTGACCCTCAAGTACAATAAAGACAAAAGCTACTGCAGAATAAACCCCTGAGAGGGAAGGATGGGAACTAACAGCAGAAAACCAGGATGCTCAGCTGTAACCGCTGCATTTCAATAGTTAGAAGGCAGCAGCTCCAGCAACCTGCTCCTCCAGACCATTCATGGTCCACAGACTGCAGCGTGAAAACCATGCTGGTGCATGAAGGTGGGCAATTTAATAGCTGTTTTTTTTATTTGAGGTAGGTCAGTTGAGGAATCTAAAGAGGAACAACCATCCCCCCCCCAACCCTCCTCTCCCGAAACAAAAAACAGACAACTTACATGTAATTTCCAGAAGGAAAATATCTTCTGTCTCCTTCCCCTGGACCTTGAGGTAAAGTCAGACTTCCCCAAGGTTGCTTCCCAGCTAGCCACCAAAAAATGGAGCAGTTGTCACCATAAATACTTTAAAAAATCAGTTCCTAAGAAACCCTTGTCAAAGAACAGAGCAAGCAGATTATCAGTCCAGAGTTCAACAAGGAGATGTGACTCCTGCTACCGTAGGAGGTGCTTTTGACCTTGAAGGCCCCACCCTCGCTCAGGTGTGTCGAATCCCATTGATTCTCACCAAAAATTGGTGCTTGCCTGCCTCCTGCCTCACCTGGGAACGCTTACTCCATAGAAAGTCACTTCTTGCCATAAAAAAGCTAACCATCAAAATCTCACGTTAGAAAGGGAGCAAACTTCAAGCCTGATGGTGTTACTGGGGTGTACGTTGAGGAGATGTTGATGTCCTGCTGGCATCAGGTGCATCGTTGGCACGGTCCTGCCAGGTCTCCAAAACTCATACTGGTATGACCTCGACACCCCCGAGGCCTCCAAAAATCCCACTGTTATGAGCATTGACAACCCATCCACCACCAAAGTTATTTTTGTACTGAGATGTTTCAGGTTTACCTTTAATCCTGGCCAGTTTTCCACAAATGGGGCCTCTCTTTGTGGTGCCTTTCATCTCAGATCAGAGCAGATTAGGAAAAAGAGAGAAAATCCCCACCAAAAAGAAACCTTTTTCTCCGAAATGCATTTTTAGGAGCATTTCAGGGCTGATGGCTCCCCATCTTAATGGACTTCCTTCGTTTTGGGGCTGCTTGACTTGCCCGGGGGAACCTGAAACCTGGTGTGATTTTGGGTTGACGGTGAAGCGTTGCTGGCACTTCTCGCCCCTCCACTTTTGGCTGTGCCACGTCACACACAAGGCTCAGGTCCGGTGTTCCTGTTGGGAAAGCAGTGGGAGCAGCTCCTTCCTGACACAAGTGCCTTTTCTGGAGGTCCCCATTGCATGGCTGAGGAGCACGGGGCTTCATGGGGTGGTTGGACTGGCCCAGCTCAGGGAGGGCAGAGTGTTTCTGAGCATTTCTGATGCTCAGCCTGTCCTCAGCTGGGTGGAAACCTCGTCCTGCCCAGACCTGGAGGTGTCCACTGGGATTCCTCCTTCCTTGCACGTGGGTTGTTACCCTGCAGCTGGCAGGGGTGGTTTTGGTAGCTGCTTTTTCCTCCAATCTTGGCCAACATAAGGAAAACCTGCTCTGGCAACCACACATCTCCGAGCACATGTGCCAACATCACACCTTTGGCACCGGGACAGTTCCCGAGTGGACACGGTGGGCATGCAAGGAGGGGACAAACCCTGTCACCACTTTTCTGTGGGACATGCTGGTGGGTTTGCTGCAGGGTATGTGCATTGCCGCCACCGTGGGACAAACACTCAGGCTGGACTACCTTCCTCCTTTTCCTCCTCTCCTCCTGTCCTAGCCGAGGGCTGCTGAGTCAATGCCAGCTGCCTTGGCAGGTCAGGAGCCATCTCGCTGCCAGGTTTCCATCACCTTCAGAGTGAGTAGGAGCACAAGAGCCTCTGGGTGAGGCCAGGCACTGCAGGAGTGTTATTTTGTGGGACACTGAAGACAAGCGAGATCATCTCCTGTGTCCTGCACCCAGCAGCCTGGAGATCAAGGGTAGCCCAGGCTGGGCTGGGAGCACCTCAGACATCCCCCAAACCCCTCCACACTACCCAAAGGCAGCAGCTACAAGCTAGAGAAACCTCCTGGAGCACTGGGACAACCTAAAATAGAGCATCTGTGAGCAGCCAGCTTGAGCCAAGCATTTGAAAAGCAGTTTTCTCCCCTTTTGGCACCGGCCATTCATACACACAGCCTGGAGCCAGGACTGGGGCTGGTCTTACCGAGGTTGCCTCCAGCTCTGCAGGGGTGGTACGGTGAAGACAAAGAGGTGCCAGCCCAGTAGCACTTTGCAGTTGGCTTCCCAGGGTGCCCAGCATCGGTGGGGCTGCCCCAATACTCCTGCAAAAGGCTCATTTTTTAATACCGGCAGCAGTATTACCTGGATTTCCTTCGCCTGGCTGCTTGATAGAAGCAGCTGATGGGAGACGGGCGTCCCTCCCGTGGGAAGGTCACCCCTTCCAGGCCATAACTTGATTTCCATTATTGTATAGCTGACATTAAAAAAGAAGGAGACGTTCACTGTCTATTGGGGTCTTTTAACCATGTGCACTTAGTCAATAGGTGAGTAGATGTTGCTGCTTGTATCTATCTACCGTGCCCAGTTGCTACGTGTGAACAAGTGTATTTCTCCCCAGTGTTGTGGGTTCTGCCTGTCGTGACACGATGATGGAAAGGTAGGGACTACGCTGGTCGCAACACGAGCTTTCTTCTGTACAGTGTAGGGAGGGAAACCTGGACTGATCCGAAGCACCGCTTGTAACTACATTTGTTCGAAAGATGTCACCTTAATCCCAAACTGTTGACACTTTATGCATGTGTTGATTAAAGGAAAAGAAAAAAAAAAGTAAAATAATAAAGATTTTAAGAGGTTAAAGTAGGTTTGAGTTCGGCTTTTTGTCAGCTTGCCCTCGGCGGGTCCCTTTGCTGCGAGTTATCAGCCCTGTGATAGTCTCTTCTCTAATAGAGGCCAGGGCGCAGCAGCAAGCTGTGATATCACCATAACCCTTCATTTGGAGACACCAGCTCTTCAAAGACTAATTCAATTGCCTCGGGTGTTTAATCCCTGACCGCCTGGGCAATCAGAGGGCAGAGGATGGCTTTCTGAAGTCTCCATCCTTGCACGTGGAGGCTCTGAGTGGCAGGAGCCATCCCTTCTCAACCCCTACAATCGACACCTCAAGTGGTTCTTACCCTCAACCAGCTCACTGCGATGCGAGTGGAATCACAGACCCTGAGAGAGGCAAAGCAGAGACCTGTCCTAGACTCGCTTCGGCTGAAATAAAACCACAGACACTCACAGTATGGCACATACCTGGGACAGGAGCCCAGATCTTCAAATGTTTTAATTTTCACCCCTCCCTCCCCCTGTTTTTTGATATTCTCTTGACAAATCACTTCAACAGTTTTATTTACAGTAATAAAAATAAATTACTCTTACAGATGAATGTATAATATTATACACAATAGAGATACAGTGCAATAACAGCATTGGTTTGTTTTCACTCGTTCATAAAGTGCATCGAAGGGGCTTGATTTAACCATAATTGAATGATAACTGTACACTTTTCTTTGAGATCAACTCTCCTGGTCTAGTTAAAAGGCTAATGGAAACACTTACGTCAAAATAAGTTGCTTTTTAAATTGCTTGAAATGGCCTCGTTCCTGGGAAGCCGATAGGACAGGAGGCAGGATTGGGAATGGGGACCAGAGACTCTGACGGACACTGCCCAAAGCCTGGCCAGGCTGACCTGGGCTTCAGAGCCTCAGGAGAGTGATTGAAGGACCGTGGTAGTGACCACAAAGCAGGATTGGGCCCTGGACCACCCCAATCTGGCCAAGTCTCTTGCTCAGCTTTGCCATCAGAAACTCGTCCTTCCCTCTAAGCTCTCTAGGTAGGATGCTATTTATCAGTACGGGGCCTGATTCTGACCTTCTCGCAAGGGACAGCAGGGAGGAGCCCAGTCCTTGTCAGTCTAGGTGGTGTAGAGGAAAGGGAAGGCAGGGCCAAACTGCAGCAGACTCAAAAGGGCATCTGCTTTGCCTGCAGTGGCCAGCACTACACCTCATCCTTAGCCAGATACTGCCTAGTTGAAAAAGAGCTTTTCCTGAACAAGCCAGAAGTTTTCAAACTCCCAAATCACAGAGTCATAGAATGGTTTGGGTTGGAAGGGACCTTAAAGATCATCTAGTCCAATCCCCCTACCATGAGTGGGGACACCTTCCACCAGACCAGGTTGCTCAAAGCCCCGTCCAACCTTGAACACTTCCAGGAATAGGGCAGCCACAACCTCTCTGGACAACCTGTCCAGTGTCTCACCAACCTCACAGTGAAGAATTTCTTCCTTACATATACTTCAAATCTTCCCTCTTCTGGTTTAAAGCCATTACCCCTCATCCTGTCACTACTGTCCCTGATAAAGCATCAAGGTCATAGACCTGTGCCTGTGATTTCAGCAGCTAGTGATATGATGTGCTGCCAGACCTCCAGCCTCCTGCCCACTGCAGCATGCTCAAACCACGAAGCAATAACCTTGGTTTAGACACAATTACGCTTGACATCAAGCAGAATTTGCGAAGCCAACTATTACCCTTGGAGTTGGAGACGCTCCATTCCCACCCCTCAAAGTTAGGGAGAAAAGAGCTTTGGACCACCCATTCTGATCTGGCTCTTCTCTACTGAAGACCAACTTTGTCTGTCTAAATGCTCTGTATTGCAGAGTTTTCCAATGGGAATGGGAAAGCCCCGTTCCCGGTTTGCAGGGACAGTGGGAAGAGCGGCTCTTGGAGGATTTTGCAGTCAGCAACTGCATCGTTGACAGAAAAGGTACAAACAGTGAAGCCATCAGCTGAACAACAGCGTGACCACCTCACCTAGAGAAAAGGCTGCGCATGAGCGAAAGGGCTTACAAGGAAATACCGTGTGCATTGAACAATTATTCCTGACAATTAAAAGTGAACCGTTAATTACTTGTTAACAATTACGCAAGTTGTCAATGCTGGTCAGCGCACATCAATACAAGTGATTACCAAGATCAATGGCTTTTTAAAGACACCCCCCCCACCACCCCCAGATTTGATGCTTCTACAGGAAAGAGGTCCGTCGTCACCTACTGAGAACAGTAATGGTTTCTTGGGCTTTTATTCAAAGTTCAATTAAAACTTGGTTGGAGATGAAGGGATTATGGCTGCCGCATCAGGACTGAGAACCTTGAGATATTTACTGCTCGCTACTGAAATGAAGTTGGCTAAAAAGGGATGTTTTCACTGCGCCAGGTCCCAAACTGAACAAAACTCCCCCCCAGCTTTGTTGGGAGAGTCTATTCGTTTTATGAGCTTTTAAATTTTTTTTAATTTCTCAATGGAAACGCACTGGGGACAGGGGACAAGGGACAAGCTCATACCCACCCTTAGGGCATCTCCACAAAGCTTGGGGTGTTCGTGCAGCGGTGGTTATGGCCTGTCCAACACGGTTCCTGGCCTTTTCACAGTATATGCCAGGAATATTTTCTCTTCCTTTCTCCTCATTGTCCTTTTCTCATCCCCTCGACTAAAACAGCCTGACCACGGACACGGCGAACATTTCACACCTCTATTCTGCTTGCTGCCAACTCATGGTAGAAAAGCCAAAGGCAAGCAGAAACTTGCAAAGAAACCTGGGCCAGGGTCTCACCACCCTCAGTGTAATTTTGTTTTTCCTTTTATCTAGCGTAAATCTCCCCTCTTTTAGTTTAAAACCATCACCCCTTGTCCTGTTGGAACAGCAATGCATGGCAGGTTAACTCATACTTGCCTCATTTCTTCTTCCTCACTTCTTGCTTTCCCCTCTTGCCACTGATAAAAAAGGAGATGGAAAACAGCAAAGGGAAAAACACCTAGAAAAATGTGTTTGGTTTTTTTAGTGAAAAGACTGCAAAAACCTACCAATTTATCAAAATGTTCTTTAGAGGAGATTTCTTGAGACCTTTCCTGAAGCCTACCAAGCACTTTTAACAACTTCCATGGCCAGCTTTGACAGCTTCTAGGAGAAAGCTCCTAGACCATCACTGGAAAAAAAATTAAATCAGCAATTTATACTAAACCTGAGCATGAAATACACTTAGAATCACGTTTTGGACCTTTAAGATCATCAAGTCCAACCGTTAACTTGCACCACACCTTGATCCTGACTGTGAGCTGGATTTGTGCAGCAGAACAAAAGTCCAAGGAGACTTTGATAGTTCCCATCATGCAAGGACCAGAACGTAGGACAGCAGAGTTTGCCTTTGACAAAGTTGCTCTAAATGCATTTGGGTGAGTGAGAACATTTCTGTGAGGACTTCTCCACTTCTGCTTTAACCCCACTGTTTGGTAGGGACTGTATCCTTGGCTTTAGCTCTTCACATCCCAAAACTTCCTCCTACTGCTGTGGAGGGCCACAGGGAAAAATTATTTTCCACTGACCCTTGTATGCCCTTGTCAAAGCCAATCAATGGACCCCCTCGAACCGGGACAAATTTCAGGTATGCAATTAAACTCTAAAAAGAACATTGTTAAAACCAAAACCTTCCACGCTAGGGAATCAACCGGAAAGCCAAGAAAGTGCAAGTGTTTTCAGGTCAAGGTTTCTCTAGAGCTGATTAGTTAGTATTATGTCTCATTTAAAGATACAAAATGAGCTGCCCAGAGAAACATGTTGGGTCTTCTAGGTAGGGTTGTATAAAAACATTTGGAAATGTTCACAGTGTTTCAAAAAATGGTTTAAACTGACTCAGTCTTGAGTTTTCACACTGCGGAACTGCAGGGACCCGACTGCGTTTACTAAACAGAGAAGAAATCAAATGAGCAGTGAAAAGTGTTTATATAAATATTACTCTTTTGTGTATATATATTTACTTTTAAACTTACACTGCTTCAACATTGTGCCTCCTGCCCATTGCCCAAGGTATTCAAAAGAGAAAGGAAATGAGAAAAAGGAAAGAAAAAAGAAGACAGACTGGCCACCTTTCAAAGGTAGACACCAAGTCCAAGCCCCAGGCACACTGTGGACATTCATAGCCTTCTCATGTGCACTGAGCTCTGAGAAGATGGAAATTCATTGCACAGATCCAGAGGGAAAACTCAGTCATGCCTGTACCCAGCTATAAAGTAGCTTCGTACCCGCCCCGGCCTCAAAAAGGTAGAACATTTCTGTCTCCCACGAATCTCCACAGTACACAGGCTGTGGCTTGGTGGCAGTGGTGCCATGGGCTTGTGTCAGTTGGAGCCTTTGTTTTGCCCATGGTAGAGCAGAACCTGCAGAAACTCCTGCTTTGGAGAGGGGCATTTTGGACGCTGGAGATAGAATCACAGCATGGTTTGGGTTGGAAGGAACCTCAAAGATCATCCAGTTCCAACCCCCCTGCCATGGCAGGGACACCTCCCACTAGAGCAGGTTGCTCAAAGCCCCGTCCAACCTGGCCTTGAACACCTCCAGGGATGGAGCATCCACAGCTTCCCTGGGCAACCTGGGCCAGTGTCTCAGCACCCTCAGAGTGAAGAATTTCCTCCTGATTTCCAATCTAAATCTCCCCTCTTCCAGTTTGAACTCAGATCCCAGCATCTTTCTCTAAGGAGAGCAACATGTTTGGGACAGCAGGATCAGCTGGAAGAAGGGATCTCCTGCTGCAACCCCCGAGCTGTTCCCATGCTCCGGAGCAGCATCCACCACCTCTGCCCTGAGCCACCCGAGACGTTTCACTCCAAGCCCTGCCATCTCGCTGAAGGTTGCTTGGTTTCTTGCTTGGGTTTGCTTTTTTTTTTCACTGAATGCACTGTTCCACTTCTCGGCCAAAAGAAAACGCAAGAGAAAGGACACTTCGTCATGGTCTCACTGACACCACAAAGCACATGAGACAGTAGAGGAATGTGAGGGTACCGTAGCTTCTCTAATGAAGCAAATTAAACTGGCAGCATCCAGAATAACACGTGTGACTAGAGGCTTCACTCGAGGAACCCCAGCAAGCTCGGACCCATCTTTGGATGAAAACCCCACCCTGTGTAAACGATCGGTGTGGCCGTGAGGGCGGCCGGGGGGAGCGCACCACCCCCATGGCCCCAAACCGGGCAGAAGAGCCCTTCCTCAGCTTCCCCAAAGCCTTGAGGTGCGGGGCACCCCACTGCCATCCCCACCTGCCCACCACGAGCCCCCACCTTTGGTTTCCTTTTCTTTTTTGGTGGGGGGAACGGACTCCCCAGGTGCCCCCATCCCTGCCACAGCCCAAAACAACGGCCATACCCTAAAGTGCCGGGTTCTCAAAGTGCTTTGCAAACGACATAGAAACAGAGGCATCGTGTCCCCCCACAAGGTCCCCCCCGTCGGGGCTCCCCCGGGTCCCCCCGCCCGCCCGCCGGAGNTAGCATCGCAAGACCTGATGTCAGGGGGATGGGCACAACAACCCCACCCGTGGGGACCAGCCCCCCCTTCCCCACACATACACACCCCCACGCACTCCTGTGGCCTTCCCAGCTGCTGCCACTTGTGGGAAGTGGCCCCCGTGGGGGGGGGGGGAAGGAAGCCACCCGGCCAGGGCTGGCAATCCCCCTGCTCCCCCGGCTCCTTACCCCGAGAGGAGACAAACGGCATCGTACGGAGATCCCTTTTCTTTTTTTCTCCTTTTCTTTCTTTTTTTCTCCTTTTCTTTCTTTCTTTTTTTTTTTTCTGTTTTGTGTTTTTAAATAAAAAATAAAATGTATAAGAAAATAACATTTCTAAAGGAAACCATTATCATTCTACCCTCTCTCTTTCTTTCCCCCTTCTCTTTCCTTTTTTCTCTTTTTTGGCCACCTTTCTCATGGAACGGGATGTGCTGGCCGGGGGGGTTCCTCCCGGTAGGAAACAACAACGACAGGGGGGAAAAGGCGGCGGAGGAGGAGAGCGAGGGAGCGCGTCTCGCTCCGCGCCCAGTCCTCACACATCGCTGGATGTCCTTGGTCTGGAGGAGAACGTGGAAGGGATGCAACCGCAGCAGGCCAGCCAGAGCGACTTCTGGATGTCTGGGTTTCTGAAGGCGTAGATGATGGGGTTGATGAGGGAGTTGCAGGTGGCGGGCAGCGCCAGGGAGTAGGTGTAGACCACCGGGTAGCTGGAATCGGCCACCAAGGAGTAGATGGCGAAGGGGATCCAGCACAGGGCGAAGGTGCCGAGGATGAGCGAGAGGGTGGAGAGCCCTTTGCGGGTGGAGGTGGCCTGCGCCGTGGCGATGAACTGGTGCTGCACGGCGATCTGCTGGGCATGCCGGAAGGCGATCTTGCAGATCTGCAGGTAAAGCTGCATCATGAGGGCGAAGAGGAGGAGGAAGGTGACGGCCAGCACCGCCGCGTTGTCCTTGGTGACGGGCCGCAGGATGCTGCAGGCGCTCTGGTCCCGCAGGCAGTTCCAGCCCAGGAGGGGCAGCAGCCCCACGCCCAGGCACAGCAGCCACATCAGCAGCACCATGGCGCAGGTGAAGCCCAGCGTGCGCTCGCTGTGGTAGGTGAGGGCGTTGTACAGCGACAGGTAGCGGTCCACCGTGATGGCCAGCAAGCTGCACACCGAGGCGGAGAAGGCGGCCAGCAGCAGCCCCGCCGCCCCCAGCTCCGCAGCCTCGCTGGGCGGCCGCAGCAGGTACCGCACGGCGAAGTTGGCCACCAGCCCCAGCCCCGCCAGCAGGTCGGCCAGGGCCAGGCTGCCGATCAGCAGGAACATGGGAGCCCGCAGGCTCGGCGTGTAGAACAGCACGGCCAGCACCAGAGCGTTCTCCCCGGCCACCGCCGTCCCCGTAGCGCACAGAGCGATGTCCCAGGGGCTCACGGCCCCCCCGGCGCCGCTCT
>VZZY01015193.1:604080-650545 GCA_013400335.1 Eurystomus gularis | reverse complement strand
CTCCTCCCGAAGAGCTGAGGCCAAGCACAACTCCGCGCCCCGGCAGCAGCCTCCATGCGCGCTGCCCCGCGCAGGTTCCGCAGGCGCTGCGCACCCCGCCGCGGAGGGATGCTCGGTGCCGGCTAGCCCCGTCCTCCTCCCTTCCCCGGGGCACGGCTACCTTTTACTGCCTATTTATAGCGCAAAGCTCTTCCTCTCCCCCCCCCTCCCCGCTCCCCGGCTCCCCGCAGCCCTTTCTTTTTTGCGTGCGGCGAGTGAAAATAAATACTATTAATAGGCCAGCCCTCGCACGTCTGCGGAGCCGCTGATGAAACGGGGAGGCAGCGGCGAGGGACAAGCCTGCGTTAACTTTCTCCTTTCCCCCCTCCCTGCCCCTCCTTTGGAAAAGATTGGTGCAAGATGCCCCCAGCCAGCTGCAAACAGCTGTAAGCTCCTGCCCTGCTCGGCGCGGTCCCCACTGCAGAGTCCATCCATCCCCCCCACCCCCGGCAGCCGAGGTGTGAAGGTCGGGGAGGGGGGGGCTCTGCCTGCAGCCCGCATCGTCCCTTCCCGCATGCAGCCACCACCGCCAAGGGTTGTTGTTTTACCTGGCTTCAATGCTCGAGGATCGGCTTGTTTCCCCCCGTTTTGTTTTTTTTTTAAATTATTATTATTATTATTTTCCTTCCCAGTCCTTCCAGTCCTCGGTGTTGAGCCTCATTCCTCGGCGAGCATCGCTAATAACGTTGGCAGATAGCTGGCATCGACTTGCACTTAATATTCCTGCCCCATTGGATCTGCTGATAAATCTCAACTCTGACGTCAAAGTCTTCACTTATATTCATGATCCAAGCCTGTGAATCAGAGCCGCTGTGATCAGAATAACAACAAGGCTGGCTCCCTGCTCCACATCCACGTCCACACCCGCACCCACGCGCGCACCCGCCGTTCATTCATCAGCTCTCCCGCCACCCCCCTGACGCACCTCCCCAAGGTCGCGGCCCTCCGTCCGTACCTGCCTTCTGCGGATGCCGTTTGGGTGCCAGCCAGGCCCCGCCGGCTGGCAAAGGCGGCCGGGCAAGGTTTATTTTTACCGCTTGTGCCGAGGGACGTGGGGATCTGGAGAGAGGAGGGGGGTGATCCGGCAGCCGGCGTGGCCCGGCTGCCCCCGCTCTTCAAGGGCAATGCCCGGGGACAGCAGCGCCAGTCCCCTTGCACCCCCAGGAGCTGGCAGCTTGGGGTGCTCAGGGGGTCCTGCGCACCCAGGCTGGGGCAGATGCACCCCCTCTGAGGGAGATATCGCACCCCAGAGCCTTGGCCCCTCACGGGCTTCCCTCCAGCCAGCGTAAAATCTAGGGTGAGAAGCATCAATGCTTGGGACCTTCACGTGGGCTGCCCAGCCTGGACCCCACCCTCCTGCATGGGGGGACCTGCCCGAGGATGGTGGGTGCGGGGGTCTGTCCCCCTCCCCGCACTGCAGCACCCACCCATTCACAAAGCTTCCTTCCTGGCTCGTTGGGAAAGGATCAGCCTGGAAAGGATCAAATCCCAAAGACACGATTATTTTTCCGGCCACAGACAGCTCCGTGATTCAGCTCAGGAGCAGGATCTTCAAAGCAGGGATGCTCAGCTCCCGGATCCGCAGTATTTCAGCTACACCTTCTCCCCCCTTCTCCTATTGGTTTCGTAACACTCCAGCTTCACTCTTTCATCCTCCTCTCTCTTCCAGGCTCTGCAGCGCAGCGAGCTCGATGCCGGGAAGGATTTCCAGCTCCCGATGTGCAAAGGTATTCAGGTGAATGTCAGTGGTTTTGGCTGAACCCAATCGCCCCACTTAGGAGCATCTGGGCTTGTTAATCAGGCCAGGCCCCATCCTGGGGGACTTGGAATCGTCACCTACCTGGGGCCGCTGGGCGCGTGACTGCGCGCCGTTGTGTGCCGAGTGACATGAGCAGCATGAAAAGGGGCGGAGGAAATCTGAGCAAAGAGCTGAATGAATTCGCTCCCGCTCCCAGGAATTACGCACTGCCTGGGAAAGGGGAGGCGGGTGAGGAGCTCTGATTGACTCCCATCGGTGGCTGCCTCTGCCAGGAGGTGGGTGCAGAAGACGAGTTGGGCTGAGCTGTTGCGGCAGAGGGGATGTGGTGGCCTTGTGAGGTGTTTCTGTGAGGACACAGCCCACCCAGGACCCTCAGGCTGAGATGGATGCAGGAAGTCTCAGCCTGGCCAGGCTGCTGGGTCGTGAGTAGCCACGGCTCTGTTGTCCCCATCGGATCATCCGGGGGCTGCCAAATCCCCTACCCAGCAGGTACCCAGGGGACCCCCAGGTCCAGCTGGCAGCAAGGCTGGGCAGAGACGGGTATGTGCAGACACACTGTGCATCCCTCCAGTAAGTGCCCTCAGACACCCAGTTGCCCCAGTCTGGGCCTTGGATCCTCTCATCCGTAGCTGCCTCTTGCACAGGAGTGCACACCCGAACAGGTCTCAGCTGACCCCAAATCCCGTGGTCCCACCGGTGGTTGGCATGGACCTCCTGCTTCCTCCAGCATCCAGCCCCTCCTACAGTCTCATTCGCTGATACACCCTAAAACACCCAGATCTCTCCGTTGGTCCCGGGTAGCCCTGGCAGTCCCAAGCCACCCTGCTGCCTCCCTTCAGTTCCTCCCCTCGACATCCCACCACAAGTTTGGCACAATCCAAGGATGTTTCTCCCTCATCCCACAGCAAGTACCAGTCCCCGTCAGGTGTTATCTCCCTCCTCTTCTCACTCCTCACATCTCACCCAGCAATCAGGGCTATTGCCCTCCTGCGACAGCCTGGAGAGAAGCAGCTCCACATCTCTGATGAGGTTTTGGGGGGGGTTTCACCACCTGCCTGTGCACCTCCATGTGCCAGGAGTTGTGCTGGGCCAGTGGCACCAGCAGGAACCTGAGGCTTTTCCTTCTTCTCCAGCACAACCAGACCTCTGCCCGGATCCTGCAGAAAGCCAAACCTCAGCAGGTGTGGGGCTGCTGCTGCCCCATGGCACAAAGCAGCCCCACACCTGGGTATCGTGACCTTGGGCTGGTCAGTGGACACCACGTCCCCAGGGAGGGTGACAAAGACTGAAAGAGGTCTCAGGGCTGTGCCAACACATCTCCAGCCTCCTCTTCCTTTGGTCCCACACTGAGGAGGACATAACCCATCCGATGTGCTGGCCACACAACTGTGTGCCTGATTATCTCCCTGTTAGCTGGGAGCTGGTTCAGGGTGCTCCTAGACCCTCCCAGCGGTGCCGGGACTGAGCAGCGGTGGGAGAGGCTGCCAGGATTCGTCAGCTGCACAGGAGCCAACGTGTTGGTCTGTCTGTCTGTCTGAAAGGGGAAATTGCAGCCGGGGCTGCCGGGACACCCCAGGAGCGTCGTGGTTCCCTTAAGGCAGAGAAATGACATTATCTGGTCATTTTTACACCAAGACACGCCGCCTCCAGAGCTGCCCCGGGTGCCAGCGGTGTGTCGTGAGGATGCGCCGCCGCACATTGTATCTGTAATACCCGAGCATCTGCCTTGTTGCAAGTAGTGTTCAGAGCTCCCCACGTATCTGCAAGAACATGCAGACAATATATTAGGGGTGCTTCATCTATATTCAAATTGCTCAACAGCGAGGAGTAAAAATGGGAGCTCAGCAAAGTCAGCGGCAACAGCCCGACGCTGCAATTACACAGCGAGAGGCCACCAGCCTCACCTGGGAACGCTGTTCTGCAAGGAGAAGGCTGTCCCTTGGCATCTCCGACCTTCATCCCTCCTCTTCCTCCTTGGCTTTTGGCCCTTGAGAGTAGCCATGGTGCACAGTCCTCTCCTGGCACTGCCAACCCACAGCAAGGCATGACCTGAGGCTCATCCTGCCTTAGAAACTGTGCTTTTGCTGGTTAAAACCCAAGTGGCTGCCTGGTGGGCAGGCAAGGAACTTGGGAGCTGCTGAAGCCCTGTCCTCATCTCTAACTTGCTCCACCACAGCTGTTTTATAGCCAGGCCTTGGTGGTGATTAGGTGGCCCTAATAGGGAGCTAACGAATGCCTGGGTGGGTCTCAGGGTGGCAACCACTAAAGACCGGGCCACCCAAGACAGAGCCCACCAGTAACCAGTTCGCGTGATGGCTGGTAACACCATGGGGCTTTGCAGGCGCCTCCCCAGCTCCTCAGCTGCACCGGGAGCTCATCCAGGCATCCTCTGCTACCCGTCACAGGTTGTAATAAAACCACGCCTGGGACACGTTTGATAAAATAGATGTGATGCGGTTCTCCATCTTTTTTTTTTTTTTCTCTGAAAGCATTAAAATCGGCTTTACTTCTTTTCCTTGGGGAAGCGTCATTACCTCCCCGCATCACACGAGCTTTTCCCACCCTAGCTCCCACTCCTGCCCGAGCATCCCAGCATCACGGGCTGGCAAACCCGTGAGTTTATTGCCTTGAGACCCCCCCAGAAGACGAGCGTGCAAAGCCGCTCAGCTGGAAACACATCCCCCTATTTATCCCGGCATCTTTTCCGCAGCGAGCGGACGCAGCCTGATTTCAGCGCCTCTGCCCTTCCCTATTACTCCAATGGTGCTTGAAGAGCTCGAAGAAGGAAACGCGTGGCTATAATTAGCAGTGCTGACTAATCAGGGTGGCAAACAAGCGCGCTGCCTCTGCCAGCCTCCCCGAAACGGGGCCGTCGGGGGCCGCGCGCCGCTGGAGAGCGCGTGAAGTCCTACATTCCAAGGCTTTGCATAATCTTCGCGAATACGGGGTGGAAATGAGGCCATTTTCTTGCTGCTGCTGCTGCCGCCGGAGAGTGGGGACTTCTCCTGGTGATGCTTCAAGCTGCCGGGCTCCAGCCTCTCCCAGCCTGGCAGGAGGAAGGACCAGGGTTCTTTGATGGGTTGGGTGGTGGAGGTGCTGATGTTGAGCCCAGGCAGTGGAGGAGGTGGAGGAAGGCAGGCAGGGGTCTGGCTTATAAACTCATCCAGCTCTGTTGAAAAAACAGTCAATTTGGCTGAAAAAAGTCTCTCTCAGAGGTAACTGGAATGGGCACGTTCAAGGCCAGGCTTGCAGAAGTGATCTTGGCCGCCCTGCCCGCAGCAGCACCACTGCAACCCTACTTCTACCTCTTGGAGAGCCACAGATGGACGGTTGGCTTTTCAGCACCAAGAAACAAAGGTCCCAGCCTGTCCCACGCTGTGGAGATGTGGGAGACCTTCTCACACCAAAATGAGATACCTCTGGGTTGTTCGGTGTGGGGATGGTGCGGACACAGTGAGAAGCTGTGCCAGGAGGGAAGGAGCAGTCCTGTGTGATTTGAAGGCTCGCTCTGACTTCTCCTCCCAATTCCCACCAAACACTCAGGCCGAAACAGGAGGAGGATTCTTCCTCCTTCCTTCAGTGGTATCATTCCCACAGGAATGATTTTGCTCCAAGCCCTTAAGATCCACCGCTTGCCTGAGCCAGAGGAACACGTTTTGAAGCACCTTTGCTGGCAAGTGCCGTGTCACCATATGTCAGCTCAGCTCCGGCGAGTGGGGCTTCTGGGGAAAGGTGGTTTTTCTGAAAAAAAAGGGCTTTTGCATCATGTCTTCCTCCTTCTCCTAGCCTGTATTTGACGCTCCGGTTGGTTACTGCATCAGGAGCGACTGGGATTCCCTTACACCACCACGTGTCCAGCCAGCGGGAACACTGGGAGCATGCAGGATGCGAGGCAAAATAGTGGGGTAAATGATCGTGATAATTAATAGTTAACCATAAGCTAATTTACCTGATGTGGCAGGAAGGTTTTCTGTGGTTTTGGAAGAGGCAAAATAAGAAAGATCCTTAAAACTACACAAAAAATCTGGAGTTTTTTAGCAGCTGGGTGCAGGGCAGCCAGCCCTCCCTGCAGGTCTCCTGGATACCCACTGCCACCAACGTGAGCTTTCTAGAACCAGGCTTGGAGCGATCTGCCCCGGGGGAGCTCGGCTGCTGGACCCTCACTGAAATCACCATAACCCCTGAGCCCCAGGAAAGACGCAGGTCTGAGGACCAGGAAGGTCTCAGGTCCATGCAGAAAAGCCACCAGCTGCTCTGTGAGTGTTGAAAGAAACCTGCAGCCACCACATGCCGGTGAGGATGGATTTCTTCCTCCATTGCAAGCCCTAAACCCCCATGCTGATCCCTCCTGGTGGTATTAGCAGCCCACCCAGCAGGGAAAAGCCCCCCACGGCAGTTCTCAAAGGACCTCCAGCCTCCCCAGTTCCCTTCCCACTGTGCAGGAAGGACATCGGGTTTCATAAAACCCGGGGAACAAGTTCTCAGCTTTGAAGTCAAGCAAAAGGCGGCTCCGACACCCCCCCACCCAAGCGCAGCCAGTCCTCTCTATTTATTGATTTTAACTCTGCCTCCTGACATTTAAACAAGATCCAACGTGGAGTCAGTGGTGCTGGGTTCCCTACCAAGCATCTCCCGAGCATGGGCACCTTCCCTGGGGCTGAGGACCACCTCGCCGGGATCCAGAGCCCTGCTCTGAAACACGGGGTGACCTTTCTTTTCTGGCCTTGTCAGAAAAAGGTCACAGCTGCTTGCTGGTAAGTGAAATAATTCATGTAAAGCAAGTGCTTGGCTTGGAAAAAAAATCAGTGTGAGTTAGGGATGGTTACAACCAGGTAAATACGAGTGCCAGGAGCTGACAGGAGCAGCTCCCGCTGCCTGCGTGCCCAAGACAGAGCCCTGCCCAGTCCAGCAGGATGAGGCCCAAAAGGAGCTACAAACCCCCCCAAAACGAGGGCAGGAACAACACGGAAAAGGCAAGTTTCAGCCCCCTGCATCTAACAGGCTGGGTTGCTCTCCCAGCTCAGGGCACAGGCATGAAGTCCTGGCTTCATCAATTATGCAGGAGATGCTATTTCTGCCTCGGAATATTTCGGCAGGAGTGGTGAAGGCTCCCTGACTTTCCCTGGGTGCAGGGAGGGGTTTGTCAGCAGCATCGCTGCGGGCCACGGCCGCTGCAGGCACCAGGCTGGCTGGAACCTGGGTCTCAGCCCCACCTTCAGCCTGAGCCCTACGCACCTGGATTTGGGGTCTGTGGGGTTATTCTCCCCCACTCTGGGCATTGGGTTTTCTCCTTTGGCACCGCTGCCCAGAGCTGCATCTCAGTACGAGCTGAGACTGATGGGACAAGGCCAAGTGCCGGCTCCTGCACTTGGGTCACAACAACCCCCGGCAATGCTCCTGGTTTGGGGAAGAGCGGCTGGAAAGTGCCCATGGGGAAAGGACCTGGGGATGTTGGTGGACAGGCAGCTGAAGATGAGCCAAGAAGGCCACCAGCATCCTGGCTTATACCAGCACTAGTGTGGCCAGCAGGACCAGGGCAGGGATTGTCCCCCTAGGCTGGGCACTGTGGAGGCCCGACCTCAAATCCTGGGGTCAGTTTTGGGCCCCTCACTCCAAGAAGGACCTTGAGGGGCTGGAGCGTGTTCAGAGAAGGGCAACAAAGCTGGGGAAGGGTCTAGAGCAGGAGTGTGGTGAGGAGCAGCTGAGGGACCTGGGGGTGTTGAGCCTGGAGAAAAGGAGGCTCAGGGGAGACCTTCTCACTCTCGACAACTCCCTGAAAGGAGGATGGAGCCAGGTGGGGTTGGGCTCTTCTCCAAAGGAACAAGCAGTAGGACAAGAGTAAACAGCCTCAGGTTACACCAGGGGAGGTTGAGGTTGGACAATAGGAACAATTTCTTGCTGGGAACGGTTGTGAAGGGCTGTGCCAGGCTGGGCAGGGCAGTGGTGGAGTCCCCATCCCTGGAGGGGTTTCCAAGCCGTGGAGATGTGGTGCTGAGGGCCAGGGGTTCGTGGTGCCCTAGCCGTGCTGGGGAACAGCTGGACTCGATGATCTTAAAGGTCTCTTCCAACCAAAACGATTCTAAGATTTTATTCCATGATTCTATGATTCAGTAGCGGGGGAATTTCCCAAGGGTAAAAGTCACATCTCCAGGAGCACAAACACCCAGCTGGAGCAGAGAGCTGCTAAATAGACTGGGAATCTGCCTTCTCCATCCTCCAGGCTGGAGTTTAAACCAGGAAAGTCCTCCTTTCCCAAAGGATTTCCCTCTGCCCTGGGGACTTTGCCCTAGGGCTGTACTGTGCCTCTCCTCACAGCCATGCCGGAGGTCACTTGGCTGAGAAACCTCATCCTCCTGAGACTCCTACAGCTGAACTCATGGCAGAAAGCCACTCGGGAGAGGGAGTGAGGAAGTAGAAAAGTAGCAAAGGGGAAAGACCCTCCAAATACTTCCGACTTGCCAAATTTGAAGGGATTGGAGAGGTTCTGGTGGGAGTCTCTGGGAGCAGAGCAGCAGTTTCCTTGGCATGTGCAGAAGAACCGTGCGTGGGCCTTGGCAGGCACACGACGCACGGCATGGGCAGAAGCAGAGCGCACGGCACAGGTCACGCCTGGTCCCAGGGGACACGTCAGGACCAAGGTCTGGCTGCCCACCAGAGATCCTGCCTGCAGAGAGCGGCGGGGGAGCTACACTCGCCTGTTTGCTCTGCCTTTATTTACCACCTGGGAGTCCCCAAGCAGGGCGAGGGCGGTGGGACGGGTGGGAAGGACGAAACACAGGGCTGTACCTTCCCATCCAGTTTTGAGCTCTCTCCCTTATTTTTTAAAATTGCTTTTTTTCTTTCAAAAGATCAGCTCTCTCTTGGCAGAACGAGAAGTCACAATCATCTTCCCTGATATCAGTGTAATCGTGTTCGATGAGTCACTTGTTTAACGGGAAGAGGCTGCTGGTTGCTATAGGGATGGCAGTGGAGGGGAGAGGATCCCTTCATCACCCTAATCACTGCTTGTGACGGAGAAAACACAATCCCACATGATCCCAGGCCAAACTCTCCCTCTCTCTAGTGTTTTGACACAGTTTGGTATGCCGGGCTCCTTCCCGAGCCGTGGAGCTGCAGGGATGCCCGGGCAGGTCCCCGAGCGTGGGACAAGCTCAAGTTTGGGGACACCACGAGGCTGGGAGGTGGCGGGGACCAGGGAGGGATACGGATGAAGGCATGATTGATGTTGGGCTTGGGTGCCATGGGGAAACTGGGAGCTGCAGGAGCTGCAGTGGCTTTGGGGTGATGGAAGGAGACACTGATGAGCTTCCTGCCACTAGTTTATTAAATACCCATCCCCCCTCAAGCTGGTTCTCTAGATCGTAGGGAAAAATATGGCTTCTGGGAATGCTGGGGCTGATCCCTTTGTAAAGCAGCCGGTGCTCTGATTTGCAAGGGTGAGATAGTGGCAGCACCAGGGGAGCTGTGGCTGTTTGTCACTTTGGAAATGAGGCCACTGGGTCACCATGTCCAGCCACAGAGGCCACCAGGACCCACCTCCTCCCGGCTCGGTGCTCGCCAGCCTTTCTCCCCACTGCATTTCATCACCATGAGGCATCCCCATCCCACAGTTGGGCATCTCCCAGTGATGCCCGCCTGGTTCCTTCACCCTTTGCTTCACCTTCTTCTCTCCTGTTAAAATTTATCCCCTGATTTGGTCCTGGAGGAGGCTCCCGGCCACTTCTACAGGGGACATGGAATTCCTGCCAGGTCTATCCCCACAGCCCTGAAACACCCACCATCTGCGTGATGCTCAGCAGAGGAACCGCTCTCCCCCGGGACACCCTCTGCTTTCCCAGCTCTTCATTAGGGAACCGCTAATTACCACCATAGTGTTCATCGATGCCGTTTCACCGCAACGCTCTCGTTTGTGTAAACGTGCTATATTTAGCTCCGCTGCTCCTGCCGGGGATGCGATTTGCCCGCTCACACTTTTTCCTCCGGATCGGGAGAATTTGGTACCTCTTAACAGTGGGGAGGAGAAAGGGGAGAAGCTCCAGCCCTCAGCCTCACTCTCCAAAAAGGTTCGTGTTTGTTGTCTCCTGCATGAGTGGGGCTTGAGGAACTCTTCAAAAAGGAGCGTCCTTTTTCCCTCCACAAATCCTACTGTGAAAAACAAAAGGTGGGAAAAATACAAGGGGGATGGCAGCAGGGGAGACCTCTAGCATGCATCTCCAGCCTTCATCCTTGTGTCCCCCACGGCTTTCCTCCACACAGGAAAACCTCTAGCAGCAGGTCCCGGAGCAGCTCTGGGGACAGGGACATCAGGGGGAGCGCCTGTCACCAGAGGAGATGCATCTGGTAAAGCGATGGCAGGGCGACGCGGCTCCGCGCATCCATCCCCCCAGCCCTGTCTGCCGACCCGTCTCATCCCTGGCTGCAACACGGGGACCTGCGCAGGCAACCACACTTTGGGCAGAGTCCCCAGACCCTGTACAGTCGCTGCGGGGGCTGGCTGGGTCCCCCCACCCTCGCTGGGTCCCACCGTGCTGCTTCCCAAGCAGCATCTCACAGCCCCCCCAGTTTGTCTGCAAGCAGGCCGGTGGGGCCGGCAGCGTGTGCTGCACCACAGCGGGTCTCATGCGTGGCTTGGGGACCTGGTGATGCTGCTGGTGCACCTGGGAGCAGGGATGGGTGCTGCTCTGCTTCCTCGGGACCTGGGGCCGGCCACCCCTGCTCGCGATGCCCAGCCCGGCCATGACCACCCTGCGTGAGGGGCTGCTCGTCCCACCTGCACCAAGTGATGGGGGGTACGAAGGGCGAAGCTGGGACATCCCCTTTGCGGGGGAGACACCCCTTTCCTCCCACACTTGCTGCTTCTGACCCAGCAGAGACAACCGGGAGGTATCAGAGAGGCAGGAAGAGGCTCAGCCGGCACCATGGCTCTGCAGCAGCCTGGAGCCCATGATTTATTTATTTACAGGGGTGAGGACTGCTGCAGAGCTGACAGCGGAGAGCAAGGGCTGGGGGAGAGCCGCAGGCAGCGGTGCTGAGCACCCCGCAGCACCCTGGTGGGGTTCATCCCCATGAAACCCACTCTGGGCTTTGCAGAGTGGCCACATGGCAGAGCAGCTACCTGCTGTCCCAGCCGCAGAAACCAAGGTCAAGGTCATTTTTATGCTTTATGCACTATACGTGCTGAACACAACCCCTCCTGTGACGTTTCAGATGCCTCGGGGAGGGATGCAGGTGGATCTCCTCGTCCCAGCCCAATGCGGTGCCGCTCTTGTGTCCGTGCTCCTCCTCTGCAAACCCCACTGTCCCCAGGGCCAGGAGGGCTCCTGCGGCCAAAACCACCCCGGAGAGCCCAAACCTCTGTCCTCTGGGAAGGGACCAGCGGTTCCCCATCTGCTTCATGGGGTGTCTGTCCCCAGATCTGCCTCGCTGGGTGCCCGAGTCCCCCAGATCCTGCCCCATTGGGTCCCTGCATCCTAAATCCAACCTTGTTGATTCTCTACCCCCTAAATCCCACCTGGTTGAGTCACAGCCCTCCAGATCCTGTCTCAGTGAGTCCCTGACCCTCGAACCCTGGGTCCCTGCGCCCCAAAGCCCATGAGCCCTGAGGGAACAGCCATGCCCACATCCCCCTCTGTCCTATGGGGAGCGAGTGATGCTCGACAGCCACGCAACCAAATGATCACCACGTTAAATCTGATCCAAAAATGGAGTTTGGGATCGTCTGGGGCCAGGTGGTTATTTCAGCAAGGGAAAAAAAAAAAAAATCCCCCTGCTTGCCCAACCAGGTGTTTTCTTGGAGCCACACAAGAGGCAAAATAGCTTCTTTAAATAGCCGAGCACAAGAGGTGGGAGCAGGAGGCAGCCGCGCTCCCGCTGCTGGAGCTGTGGCTCAGAAGGTCGGCTCCTCACACAAGCCTGCGCCGGCTTCGCGCCGGGATACCGCGGGCGAGCGAGCAGAGGGCTATTTTTAGCTGCTTGGCTTTTTAAGAAAACAAAACCCCATCCAGGAAAAACACCGCTGATACACTGGGAAAAATAAACCCAGCCCCAATCCCGGTCCTTGGGAGCATCCTGTGCTCTCCGGGGAGCATCCCGGCACCCTCCTGCGCTCACGGGTGATGCGCTGGGGCTGGGGACCGGCCCTCCAGCCCTGGCTCCTTGTAAATGTAGAGAAATATGGAGGATTTCACCCCAAGGCACAGGCTGTCTGGATCACCTGCCTCTGTTTGACTGGAAATAGGAAGGTGAATGTTCTGGCTGGATGCTGCGGCATTAACCAGTGCCTTGGCTAAAACCTTGAGTAGGTGAGGAAGAGGAAGGCAGCGAGGCTCCATTTGTGGAGCACCCACGAAGTGTGGGGCCACGGCTGCCCCGCGAGCCCAGGGCACAGCGGGAGCCCCGCCACGGCAGCCTGGCTCAGCCTTTTGGGGCCGTTTTGGACTTGGAACCATCTCCCCCTGGGCTGGGCACCCACCCAGCAGCTCGGACCTGTCCCCGTGTCAGCCTGGCAGCCACGGCAGAGGCACCCCGAGGTGTCCCGGGAGCTCCTTCCTCCCTGCTGCTGCACTTACACAACCAGGGGAGTATTTTTTCCCCTAGCTGATGGCATTTTCATCCTCAAAACCTTTCAAGGTGAGCGTGACCCTGGCGCCCACAGCAGCACACGGAGTGTGACCCAGTCCTGGTGCCAAGTCCGCACCGTCCCCATGTCCCGCAGTGGGACGGGCGCTGGCCCCTGCCAGCCATGGAGGGACAGGAGGGAGAAATGTCCCCAGACAGGGTGTTTTGGCTACCCCAGATGCCCCAGCAAGGGACAAAACCCCGTCGGGGGAGCGGGGCTGCGTCTGGGCAGTGCAACCTGCTCAGCGGGATAAATAAAAGAGAGGTAATACACAGCAAGGGCTGGCTGGACATCCCTCAGCAGAACCACCCAGGGCATCCCTCCATCAGCTCCTGACCCATCGGCAGCTCCATGGCGGCTGCCAACAGCTTTGGAGAGAGCCCCAAGTAGTGCTGCAGCAACGGGAGAAAAAGAAAACGCCCGGCTCCTCCCAGCACCGGAGGAAGAGGCGATGCTGGGGAGAAGGCAGGAGATGATGGTGCCAACTTGGGGAGCGCTGGCTGCTGAGGGGACCAGTTTGAACCCATCAAACCCATACAAGTCAAAGCGAGACCTCCCTAAACACTCCCCACCAGGCTTGGAGGAAAATCAGGGTGGAAAAGGGTGGGATGAAACCCAAAGCAAGACAGTGTTCATCACCTAAACCTACAGTGGAGATGGAGCAGGGCTCTGTGGGCCAGGAGAGCGGCTGCTCGGGGATTTGGGGGCATCCCAGTCGCTCGGAGGAGAGCCGGCTCCTTCCCAGCAAGATCTGCCAGCCCGGTGTGTTATTTTTTTCAGTGCTGAGATATAATTAGAGCCAGGTCTTCAGAAGCTGTCACTCGCCATCACGCAGCGTTTGCTTTTCTTAGGAATATGACTAACTGGCAAATGATTAAACACGCTCGGGGAAGGAGGAGGGGGAAGTGAACATTTTTTTTTCCTCTCCCTGGGAAGGAGAAAAAAAAAGAAAAAATAATCAAAACAACTTCAGGAGCCACTTTGCAGCTCCACAGAGAGGAATAAACTTCGATAGCACTCGAGGAGGGGTGTGTGAGCCGCCCGCCCATCACACCGGGTGCAGAAGGATGCTCGGAGCCACGGATGGGTGGTGGGAGTCACCGAGACACTCGGAACCACGGCTGCTCTGCAGGGATGAGACCACACCAAAAAATAAAGCCACCTTCCTGCCAGCCTCCTATTTTTCCCTTCCTGTTGCCCGTTTGAACCCAGTGGGTTGCTCAAAGTCCAGCTGCTCACCAGCGTCGCTTCGAGGAAGGATGCTTGGCCTGGGGACCGGCAGCAGCATCGCTCCTTCTGCTGAGACCCGCAGCCCAGGGCCCGACACTGGGTCCCGCTCCTCCAGATGGGTCATTTCAGAGAGGTTTTATGTTTTGGTGGAAGGTATTTTTAGAAGGAGCCACCGCGGCTGGCAGCTCTCATGGGAATCCTCCTGTCCCCGAGTCTTGGCTCAGGCTGGGGGGAAGCAGTGCGGAGAAACTGGTTTGCCCAAATCCAGTAACCTGACGGGGGAAACTTTGGCAAAGTCAAAGCTTGGCCACTCTGCCAGGTCTGAGGCTCAAGAAACTGACCCCCAAAACTTAAACCTAGGTTTATATTCCGTTTTATACCCATGAGTAACCAGGTAAATAAGAAAAATCTGCTCAACTCTTTGCTCACCTGCACCTTGGGGCTAAGTCAGTGGAAATATTTCCATGCGCTCTGCCTGGTGGCTTCATGTGTCCTTGAAAGCCCCTTCCTGACCTGACGACTCTCTCTCTGATCCTCACCACCCCACGCTCATGCCCACGTCTCAGGGGACACCCCAAGCCTGGCAGGAGGCTTTGAAAGGTGCCGAGTGGGGGGCACGGGGGTGTCGGGGCTGTTCCTCCATCTGCATCGGCAGCAGGTACCACCACGCTTCAGCTTGTGGATGCTGAAGGGATGGCAAAGGATTTGGGGGGAATAAAGTGGATTTTTGTTCCGAACTTGTGGCCTTTTGCTTGGAGAAATATTGTGACTCAAAACCTGAAAGTGAACAGTTTAACATGAAAAAAAAAATAATTTAAATCCTTGGAAAGGATTGCCAAGGATAACCCGTTCTCCCTGTCAGGCCACCCACTGGCCCTTGCCAAGGAGGAGCAGAGGGTTCGCTGGTGGGAGCAAAGGGACCTGGAGAACATTCATAACACAGCAATCTGTTAGCACCAACGTGTTTTACCTCAGCTTGTCCACGTGATGGCAAAGGGGGAACTCCAGCTGTGGCTCAGACTTGGAAAACACGCAACTTGCTGGTGCCCCTATTACGGCCAAACATCCACCCACAGGGGTCTTGTTGCCCAGGGACCATCCGTGATGAAGAGACGTGCTGCTGAGAGGAGACTTTCCACCTGCCACAGCACCCCGAACATGTGGAGCCCTCGTGACCTGCCAGGATCCTGCTGCAGACATGAGGCTTTCAAAATATTGAGTGTATTTCAAATTGCCCGTCGCTAAAAGGAACAATAGCCCCTAATTGTAGGGGATGCAAATGAGTCGAGGCAAGGAGGTCTCGCAGGGTCTGAAAGCTGTGCTGATGTCAACATCAGGCTCTTGCTGGCTTTGATCGGGGTCTATCATAGAATCATAGAACGGTTTGGGTTGGAAGGGACCTCAAAGATCATCTCGATCCACCAGGGAAGGTCCAGTCAGAACTATCTGAGCTGTTTTTACACAAACTGCAGCGTCACCTGTGCCCCAACCACACGGCCCAGCGTCGGTGCAGCTCCCTGGGGCTTGATCCAGGTGCAGAGGACGCTTCTCAGCAGCATGGCACCAAAAGCATTTTGCCCTCGATAAATCTGGGCCAGCGTATCTGGAGTAATACTTTGGGGGCTCTGATATTTTAAGGCCTTCATAAATCCTTTCTTAGCTTTGTCCTCCAGGTCCAGCTCCTCCTCTTGGGGTTTCTAAGATACCCTCTATTTCAGGGCCTTTGTGCTTCACTCATCCAAGCTGACACCGGTTCATGGGTCCAGGCCTCATCGTGCCACGTGGGTCTCAGAGCATCTGTTCCTACACCCATCATCTCCCATGTTCCAGATCCACCTCCCTAGACAAACATATCCTGGTATGGCTCGAGGTGCCCTCACAAAGGGCTGAGCTACCAACCAGAGCTGCTGGAGATCAAGGCAGCGCAGCAGCCTCACACTCTCCCTTGCTGGAGTCCACCAGCACCTCACTCTTCATCTCCTTGACAACCCTTGTGGGGAAGAAATTGTTCCTCATGTCCAACCTAAACCTCCCCCGGTGCAACTTGAGGCCATGTTCTCTTGTCCTATCGCTTGTTCCCTGGGAGAAGAGCTGGACCCCGCCCGGCTCCAACCTCCTTTCAGGGAACTGAGAGCAAGGTCTCCCCTGAGCCTCCTTTGCTCCAGGCTGAACATGCTGACACAAAGGCAGGTTAGTTGAAATGAACAGCCACATGGTAGAAAGGACCAAACCATTTTTCTTCGCAAAGCATTATCTTCAGAATAAAAGGACAAGGTGACCCTCACCCTATCCCACCAGCATCGCTTCATTTTCAACCTTACATACTCTGAAGTATCACCTGTAGACAACAAATCCCACCCGGCTGCTGCTCTTGGGAACCAAAAGAAGCAGCCTGGCTGGGGTGGTGGGAACAAACTCTGGAGATAAGTCCGATTCCATGGGAGTGGGCAGCAGACAGAAGTAGCCTGAAGGTTAATTAGTGCAACTACAGCAGGACTTCACGTTGGGAATGAATTATGTTTCAGGGGATTGTTTCTTTTTGACAAAGGCCACGGACAACAATGGGAAGGTTTTACTTGTCTCAGGGGCCTTTGTTGGTCTATTTTCTTTCTTGTACCGATCAACTACGATTTGTTTTAAACACGTCCTAAACCGAGCTGGCACGGTGACTTTAAAAGCTCCTGCTGGTAACTAGAACACGCCGAGCACAGACACCACTTCACAAACAACCCCTTTCTCAAGTCTTTAAGGCAGAGCCTCTCCACAAACAAGCTGTAGGACCTGAAGCAGAACAGCAATGCTGGGTGTGCTTCGCTTCAGCTGCTGGGTAGAAGAGACAAACAATCACGGCATGGTCTTCACCCTTACTTCAGTGCTAGGGCCTGGAGAAGACCAGCACCCAAACCCTGGTGTCAGTCCTGCCTTACTGGAACTCAAAGCTATAACCACGCTGTCTTGGGTTCGGATTTTAGTCATTTGCCCTCAATGAAACGAATTCTGGGTAATTCTGAAGTGACTGAAAGTCAAACCCACGCTCTCTAGAGTCAAAATTAGCTCCACGTAGTTATTGCTCACACATGACCCAGCAGAACAAGGACCAGGCAGTATTTTTGGATTCTCAAATCTTTCGTGATCTTCGATTACATCCTGACCTAGTCCCGTGAATTCCTGCTCACAGGAGCAGCCTTTGATGAAATTTTCCCCACGTAAAGATGAGCTCCAGTGAACCACACAGAAACAAAGTCCTGTCCCACAGCAAACCCCAAAAGCTCCAAGGAGATGGTGCTATTTTTGCGTTTCAGTGTCTTTGTTCCAGATCAGTCAGATAATATTTGCAACGATTTCTTACAGAGTCCGACAGCAAGGGGAGAAAGAGGGAGGAGGAAAACAGAAAGCACGGGGAAAGGCACCAGCAGAGCTACAGGGGACAAGGAGATGGAGACCAGTGGTAGGACGGGTGTTGGGGGGAAAAGGCCCTGCCTGGGGAACCTCTCTTTGGTTTACCAGCATTTCAATTACACTCCACCACATGAAATTATTCATTTCTCCTGTTTTAAACTGTGCACACAGAGGTTATAGGCACGCGGGGTCAGACCCCCTCAGTCAGCCAGCCTGGAGGGAGAGGCAAAGGAGCAACAGCTTCGATTTCTGCCTCGGAAGGAAGCTCAAGGAAGAGCATTGGGGCCATTTTGGTGCTTTTGATCATACAGGACCTTTATTGGAGACAGGCGGGGTCATTTATTATACAGAAGCAACATCACACCCTTCTCTTCCAATTCAACTCCTTTTAGTCTCCTTATAAATCTGTAGCAAAAGTGCATTTTTAACAGTTTTTAATCTCTAGTATATATCTTTCAATATTCTCTCTCCGTCAGGTATTTTATTTGTAAAAACGTATCGCCAGATATACAAAATACACGTCTAGGGTACTACAGTAATTCTTGTATTTACGGTTTAGATTCTCTTCACTCACTGCTCTCTCTTTTTTTTGTTGTTGTTTTGGGGGTTTTTTTCGCAAGGCTCGGTGATGACAGTCTTCTGGTAGCGGCACCAGGAGAGGACTCACAGCTTGTGTGTGAACAAGGGGAGAAGACTCTTGGCCAGGAAGGATTTCCACACGAGAGGAACGAGATGACAAGAATGTTTGCTGCTGTTGAATGCGTCTCTTCACATGACAGTACTCTGTATAATAAAAAAATAATTAAAAATCCCAACGTCCGTGTTTTGTCTGCTGGAAGAGGAGGTGTGCCGGGAGAAGGGAACCTGCACCCGAGCTGCAATACAATGGTCATGATTCGCTTGCATTCTGAAGACAGGAGTTAATTGCGAACGTGATGTTTGTGGTCGTGACGAGAAGAAACAGACACATGCATCCAGCCACCACGAGAACCTGTGAAACGCTGTTTTCCTGAGGACAATGTTTTGGTAAGATATTTTCTATGCCGTACAAGCCACAGAATTGCATAAGTTAAACGTCCTCGAGAACGACACTCGCGGGTACACACCACGAACGGCTGTGCTGGGAACAACCACATGGAGGAGAGCTCTGGTGTCACCTCACCAGATGCAGACAGGAAAATACTCATTTCCACGGGTAGTTTAGAGCCAGCTGCGACAAGCTTTGGCACGGCAACAGGGCTTCTCAGAAAGAAAATTACGGAAGAGTTTGGGATTCCTGACAAACTCCCTTAGTCTTTTCTTTCTAGTTATCCTTGAGATTAGAACATACACAACACGGCACGGATAATGACTTAGTTTCAGTCTTCCAAAGACTAACGAGTTCCCCTGTTAAGCAAGGCCTATAGAGGTCAAACAATCAGAAGCGTTTTTAGGGAGGTGTTACGATTCCCAGATCGCTACAAGAGATGGAGGAACGCTTGGCAAGGCAATGTCTGTGCTGGGGGGTTGGTTTTCCTTCTCACGCGTTCGTTATCTTGAAGACCTAAGAACAAGGGGGTTGGTTAGACAAATAACGCTTCCCTCGGCGAACCCCTCTCCGTTAGTGCTGTTTCTGTGTATTAGCATCGATCCGAAACGCTCGGCTTAGTGTGTTGGGTGGGACAGATCCCGTTTCGGAATGAGGGCACTTTTGGTTTATGCAATAGCTCCGAGAAATGCTGCAACTTCACCCTTTCTACAGCAACTGGTTGCCAGACAGATTCAGCTTCTCTGCTCCCCTTAAACCCGCAGCAAAGCGGCTTCGAGGCAAAACTCCTGCTTCAAAAGAAAAAAAAAAAATGCTCAAGGGCCTGAATATGGATAAAGTTTTATACCTCCCGACGAAGAAAAAGAGGAAAAATAAAAATACACAGAGAAGCAGCGCTGTTAGTGTCACTAAACCCAAGATCATGCATAACGGGCCAATTTACACTGCTGCAGAGAGAGGGTTTTTTGTCTGCTTTTTTTTTTTTATAAAAATTACAGACTTGACATTTCCAATATGTCTTAGCTTTGTACTGCTTCTCAAGTCTGAGTCACCAAAAATATCCAGCAACCAGCTGCTGTTCATATCCTAAAATATGCCTTCAGCTGACACTGAATATTGAAATCATTCTGCTAAAATACAGAAAAACGACGATGGTAGAAACCAAGGTACAGCCTCCGGCCAACATTAAATGGTACAAATTCTACAATGCTACTTTTTAAATCTCTTCTTCAGTTCATGAACAAATAAGCAGCCAGGTTTCAAGTAGAGGTAACACAGATTTTGGAAGATAGCACATAAAAAAAAAAAGCCCAGAAAGAAAACTGGAACAAAAGCTCTTCTTGTTACGGCAGTCAGCACTAATCCTCCACGAAACGGCAGGGAGAAGGGAGAAGCCTTCGTCAGCCCTGCCAGGTCTGTCCTGGTCCTACAGCAACCACGAGGAACTGCTTCTGCTGTCACAAATCTGTTCCATTTGGACTTTTCTTGATCCCTTTCTTTTTTTTTTTTCTCTCTCCTCTTTTATTTGTATACATGTATCTTTTGTCTTAGTCCCTTGACTGGTAGAAGAGGATATATCCAGATTCTGAGTTTTTGGAAATGTCTGATGTTAACCCATAGAATTCTTCAATGGCCTGGGCGTCAATTTTCTGAAAATTAATGAGAATTATAATTAGCCTTGGTCAAAACACCACCCTAAGAACCCCTCTCCCAGACAGAGCATTATTTTCAGTTCTTGGAGGTGATGCTGGAAAGCCACGCAAGATTACCACAGCAATGTTGCAGTATTACTGAATCCAACAAAACATTTTTTCCACTTAATACCTTATTCACTGTCGAACAGAAGGAAATCAAGATGAAATAACAGACCTCCCTGAAGCTGGACTATAAAAAGGGGATCCACAAAAACGTATCCTTGAAAGAGTACAGGACATTTTTCTATTTGCTTTCTCATTCCAACCTGACTACAGGTTTATAACGTAAATATGAAAAGCAGCCGCTGACCAGCGGACATCTTTCTACAGGTGGAAGTACACAAAGACCACCCCGAGCAGATTTATCATTCAGCTAAAAACTCCCGATTTTAAAGGTCTTGTGACCCTCTTACACAAAGAAGTCCTGCAAGTGCCTCTGGGAATTAAACCATGACATCTGTGGATCTTCTTTGGTTATGATAATCCAGTCTTGTAAGAGCTTTCCTCCTTTAGGGCTTGCTGGTACAACACCTACCAGAACGTTATCGCGATGTTTGTGTTTGAAGAGAAAGAAATTATTTGTTATATTCACAGAATTAAATGGTCTGTTTACATGTAAAGCTGTGAGCTATGTGCAGAAAAGCAGTTTTTCATTTTATACCCCAAGCAGCAAGGCCTGTAGGGCATCTTAAAGGGCTTTTAAAGGTCCAAGTTCTCCAGTCTTGATCCTGCTCCTGAGAACGATTAGCTTCACATTACCAAATTTGAGTCTGCAGTCAGCAGAGAGCAGAACACTGAAATAACACACTCCCGGTGACCTGTGTGCTCAGCACTCTCCTGCATTTTAGTGTTTTAGGACTCTGGATCCACAGATGAGGCAGAAGCAGCCTGAATTTGCTGTGGAGGACCACAGAGGCCAGCCTGAAGTTTCCCTTTATTGCCCAAGGAATAAAGTTGAGGAAGCAAAGAAATGTCCAGAGTACAGGAGCCTCTGGGTTGAACACCAGCTTTGATGGTGAGAGGGAGCAGCAGAGACCAACTTGTGCTTATATCTTAAAAGAAAGGGGCCAAGAAAGGTTGGACCAGATGATCCTTGAGGTCCCTTCCAATCTGGTGTTCTAGGATTCTGTGACCACACCATGACTAAATCACTGTCCACTGAACAGACTCTGACATCTTCAGAACTTCTCCTGGAGAAAAGACGACTCCAGGGAGACCTCATTGAAGCCTTCCAGTATCTGAAGGAAGCCTACAGGAAAGCTGAGGAGGGACTTTTTAAAAGGGCTTCTAGTGATAGGATGAGGGATAATAGCTTTGAACTGGAAAAGAGGAGATTGAGATTAGACATCAGGAAGAAGTTGTTCACTATGAGGGTGGTGAGACACCAGCACAGGTTGCCCAGGGAGGTTGCAGATGTCCCAACACCAGCTGTGTCCAAGACCAGGTTGGACAGAGCTTTGAGCAACCTGGTCTAGTGGGAGATGTCCCTGCCCACAGCAGGGGGGGTTGCAACTATCTTTAGGGCACCTTCCAACCCAAAGTATTCCATGATTCTATGACTACCAGAGGACACAGAGACACGGCTTCCTCTAAGTGGCACTTCCAAACAACCTGCAAGTTCAGGCCACCCTTTTCCGAGCCTTTCTGAAGCACAAGAAAACACAGATATGGTCAGTAAGTTTCCAGAAGACACATCAATGACAGAAATTCTCATTTGAATAATTTTGTTAAACACTTTCTGTTAAAAAAAAATATATATGGGGGTGGATAAAAAAACCCCAGATGTTTTTTTTTCTTTCCTCTCCATTCAAGGACTTCAGAGAAGTTGAAACGCTCTGCTGAGGGCTTTTGCATTTCCACACTATTTATTAACATAACATCTACTACAAACTGCTAGATACACATTTTAACAGAAAAATAGCAAAAGAACACTCTTCAGGCCTTGTAATATATTTAGCAGCCAACTCAAACATTTTATTTTAAGTGCCAACTAACTTGCCCTGCAATCAAGTCTATTTCCTCTCCTCATTTGGAATGCAACTCCAGCAGTCGATACAGATTAATTCATCCTACAGATATTTTTAGTTTTGTCACGGCAAAACTGACTTCCTTCTTCAATTTCACTATCCACAGAAAACACGGTGGGACTGGCAGAGGATTATACAGACTATCCTTCCCATCCTCAGCTGGCCACATCTACTGTGGACAGCAGAATTTTCCACAGTTGCAGCTCTAGAGTAACAACCACTTGATGGTTTCACAACGATCCTCCAGCCTCATCTGGCATTCAAATTATTTTACCTGTTAACCGAGCTTAAATATCCTTTGCTCATTTCTTGGCAACTTTTCTGCTTCCCCAAACCAAATCCTTTCCTCGCACATCATTCAACCGAACGCTGAAAATCTCTGAACAAATATTTAAGCAAAGACATACGACCGTTCTCCTCCTTTTCTCAATCTGGAAGACTCCCTGGATGGACACTTTTCTCCCTCTGTTTCAGACAAACATTGTGATGTATCCCTGAGCTGCTCTAATGACAACACGTCAAATCAGCCAGAGATCATTTGCTCAGGTTTCTCAATTAATTCCGCTTGGCGCAGTATCCCATTTGGACCGGTTTGCCTCCTGGATTGGAAGCAGTCGCTTTTCACATATGCTGTAGTATGTTTGATTACCATCTATCTCCAATTTAATTGAAAGTTGGCCTTCCAACCAAATCCAAATAGATAAATAAATATGACTTCACCGCTTCTGACATTTAGCGGGTAATAAGGATAAACTACTTCCTATTGACAGTTCAGAGCTATTAATTCGTATCGCTTGCCAAAAACGCAACAAAGCTTTTGAACTGGATTTAAGGGCAGAGAGCTTTCTCCTGCAGTCTCTTTCAGCTGCAGTATCTGTACAGGGGACTCATCTTCTGAAGCCTGCTGACTAATACCTGGGGTTTGTTATGTAACCCGTTCACACCTAGAATGTTAAGTCTCCGAAGCTTAAAAAATATATATAATTTTTTTTAAAAGTGCTTTCAGATTCTTAACCAGAAGGCTCCTAAACTCAGAAACTTATGCAGAATTCATGTTTTAGGGGATCTGGGGAGGTTTTTTCCACTCTGTTTTTGAGGACAACCCCTGTAGTGTCACACACAGCAATATATTTCCTGTGGTGTCACGCTTCGGCCGTCACCAGCAGTTTGGAAACAGCACTCGGTCAAGTTCAGAGCAGATATTTAAACCTCTTCAGGCAGCAGATGGAACTGCCAAGAGTAGTTGTGGCTTTACTTGACTTTTTCAGCGGGTAGCCTGCAGCACTAGCGAAGAACTGATTCTTAAGAGCTGATGACTAAGCAGGGACGGAGAACGGATGTGTAAAACTGCAGCTACTTCTTCCAGCATCAGGAGAGGAAGAGCAGCCACCACTATCCTGTTCTCCTTGACCACGGAATCGCCAGGAATTCAGGTGGTTCTAGAAGGCTGAGGAAAGAGGAAGGGCTGGTGCTTCTAGACGGAGAGTGTTGAGAGGTAAGCTTTGTGTTCATCACACTTAGAAGGCATGAGCAGCTACAATGGACAGTCAGTGAAGAGATCCTCTGGGACAATCCCAGTGGGAATCCTTACGCTACACTCTTTGAAGCAGCTCAAGGATCAACTGTTTAGCAGGAAGGGCCAAGGATCTCAAAGGACTCACGTAAAACTCTGGTGTGCTATTTTTTCATGCCCTCTGCCAGGAGGAAACATCCCTCCAGGAGACAGTAACCATGTCCTAGCTTACTTGTGACAACTCCCTGACCTGATTATCTGATAACAGACAGCGCACATTTAAAAGCAGTGTCTTGGCTCATCTAGAAAAGTGCCAATGGTTATCGCAGAATATTAAAAAAAACCAAACAAAACAAAACTGATTTTGAGCTAAAAGCTGAGATATAACATGTAAGTGACTGAAAGAAAACAAACGTAGAATACTGAGATGGTTATTTTATATTTTACTTTTAAAATGTAAAGTTTATCTCGTGGATGGAAAAATTAGCTGACATTAGGTACTTCATGACAGAAACAGGAAAATAAGCCTCAAAATATAATAGTGGGAGAATGGCAACTGTTTAACAAGCCATCCAGAACACCAGGAAGTCACTCCTGATGCTCAAAGCTATGCAAAGATTTAAAAAATAAACTGGAGAATGTGCTACAGCTTTATTTCAACACGAGCAAGGGTTTTGCTGTACTTAGCCAGACACTCAGCATCAGGCCTTAGCCTCGCCCGTGAGGTCTCAGAGGCAAACAGTCCATTTTCATCTTTACAAAAAGCAGTTCTACTGTGGTATTTGTTCTCCTGTTTGATATTAGCTTAATAATTCCGTGAAAGACATGGCTATAGAAATATTTTGGATATTAGGCTTTATGGATGTTAGTAGGAAAGTTAAAGATAAATCTAACAGAGCAGATTGTTTAAAAATTACTGCAAATACACTTGTGCTCAGCACAGAAGAGCGCACCTACCTCTACAATGTCATCATCAAACAGCAACCAGAAGCCATGGCTCTTCACAATGGTGATATAATGTCCACGATTCGGACCACTGTCAGAAAAAGAGAGATGAAGACTTATTACCCTGGTGCCTACAAAGGCAGGACGGCTGCTCTCCCACACAATTCCAGCTATTACTGGCAGAGTTAGATTTCCTGGCTCTTAATGTCGTCTAATAGTACTCATAACGTTGTTGAGGTTCTTAGACTCTGCCAAATTGCTTGAGTTAAAATTTCTGCCTTGCTAAATAGAATATATTCAAAAGACACCATTTTGTAAGTGTTTCATTTAGTTGTTGGTATATTAAAAAAAAGCCCATTGTGACAATCACTGCTGAGTATTTTGACCACTGCTCCAAAATTTTCATAATTGTCTGAAACATTTTATTTGTGTGGAAGATAGGAGAGATTGAAAGGAAAGGCTGAGAGCCCTGGGGCTGTTGGGCTGGAGAAGAGAAGACTCAGAGGGGATCTGATCAATGCTGAGCAAGAGCTCAAGGGCCCATGGGGGGCAAGAGGATGGGGCCAGACTCTTGTCAGTGGTGCCCAGAGACAGGACAAGGGCCAACGGGCACCAACTGGAAGCCAGGAGGTTCCACCTCAACAGGAGGAGAAATTTGTTTGGTGTGAGGGCGTCGGAGCCTGGCCCAGGCTGCCCAGAGAGGTTGTGGAGTCTCCTCTGGAGAGATTCCAAAGGTGCCTGGACACGATCCTGGGCCCCCTGCTCTGGGTGAGCTGCTGGAGCAGGAGAGGTGGATGAGATGATCTCCAGAAGTCCCTTCCAACCCTCACCACGCTGGGATTCTGTTTTTTTGGTTTTCCCTGCCTACGGCTGACTGCAGACAGGATTTCAGCATCTGTTGTTCCCACTTTCTGGCAGCAGTTTCCCAGTCCCTTCTATCACCTATATCCCAAACACTTACCTTGAAGGGAGGGGACAACACAACACAATGACCTAACTCACTGAGAGACGGATCTGCAGAGTAAAGGCAGGCAGACTGCCCTGGAAAGGTAACGGCTTGAGATAAAAGGCTAAATGGATGGAAAACTACGAGCTATCAATCTACTAACCTCAAATTTTGAGGGCACTATCCAGGGACACAGCGGAAAAAAAATCCAACTTCTTTACTTCTTACTTAGGATCTACATAAGGCTTCAAAACAACCTACATTCATATCAGCTTTAGGCAAAAGTACTTCTCTAGTCCCTCCAGAATTATTGATATATTTAAACGCACGACCTGTCAGAGAGTGAAACTTCTTTGTTTAGAGCAGCTAAATGAAAAGTAAAACCGTAAGGGCAAATATTTAAAACAAGTTCTGAGAGCTCAAATATTTAGAAAATAGAGTTTATCTTAAGCCTTTGTTAAGTTCCTTGTAAGAACTGAAACCACTGGGCTGTTAAAAGCCCCATATAAGGCACTGGGTTTGAGAAGAAAAAGCCAAGCCACTTAATACCCCCAAATTATTAACCCCTGTTGTTAAAAGATAATTAATGTAGTTATGGGTATAGCAAATTCAGAATCTTCAGAAGAAAATGCATGGGATGGGATCTTAAAATCATAACCATAAACAAAAATTAGCGCAACTGTATCACAACAGAAATCAACTAGAATCTATGTAGTTTATTTATACTAAATCTATGCAATATTAGCGTGTTGATTTTATCTCTCTCTCTATATAGAGAGATGTATATAAAATATTATATTGTTGTCTGTCTCCTCACAAAGATGTTTCAAAACATTTGAGTGCTGTAATAACTTGTTACTTTAAAACTCACACTTTCAGAAGAGGACTATAAATGGTTTTTTTTGCCTTCCATGACTGCTTTTTTCCAAAAAGAGCTTAAAATATTTTCCTCTTTGCTTCTAAAACCAGAATTAAAGCCACTACAACAACCACGATTTGATAGACTAAGGAAAAAAAACCCCAGCACTACACAGTTTATTCCACACGATGGCACCAGCTTCTTAAAAAAAACTTCAATGGTTAGCAAGTACCAAGAAAAGAATTGTAATTCTATTTTAGCAAGTGATTTTTCCAATATTTATTTATATTTCATTTGGCTTTCAAGGAAAGCAGGCTTGGGGCTGGGGGAGGATTTTCTTGGTTTTCTTTTCTAAAGTCTTTGCTTACTTTGCTCCAGCTCAAAGAAACAAGTTTTCTGCATTGCCACCATATTTGAAAGCTGATAAAAGGGCAAATCTTTGACTGTGTACTCAGAAAGTGGGGTTTTTTTACTACATTTTCCCTCTTTTAAAGTCAAAAGCCTTTACCTGCCACAGTGAACAACCACAGCCACAAGGTCATACATTCTGTCCGGATTCGTAGCGTCTCCTGAAGTGTTGAAAAGCCGGAGCTCCAAGGGAAAGACTACGCGGTAGGAGAGTTTGGTGTATCGATGCAGCTGGTCCATGTATTTGAACCTTTTCAAGTGCAGAGCCAGAATCATGGGCAACTTTTTCACTCTCATTCTGCATCACAAAAATATGTTAAAGAAGAAGGTGTTAGCAGATCACCTAAGCTTTGCTCAAGAACAGTTTCAATACCAAGAAGCTTCTTAAAATGCATCTAAAAATGCTGAAGATTTCAAAAGGCTGCTTTTCTCATGTATATTCCCAGGAGAATGGGCAATATTTATTTGGAAAGATTACCTACACAACCAACACCTGAATGCAGGATGACTGCCTCCGTTCAAAACATTCATTTTTCATCACATCACTAGGAAAGCAGAGCTGGAATAAATCTCTCTTGCTGCTCCGGCTGTGACCAAGTATGAGGCGAGAAATAAGATTTTTTGTATACAGTGTTCATAGTGAAAGCAGATGGGAGGGTTTTCAGCAGCTTTAAGCTGATTAATGCTAACTGGGGAAAATGCGAATGTCTGGAAGCACCAGATATAAGCTCTTTGGGGAGGAATACAAAATTAATCTCTTTCTTTTTCTCTGACAAGGTTGCCACAAAATTACTTGGTCTCTCCCCTACTACTTACTCCTTTCCCCACCAAATACAGACCTAAACAGCCTTCGGTTTTCTCTTTCCTGAATTCACAAGGTGCATTTTTCCAACGACCGCCCATTTTAAGAGAACATTTACACCAGCCTGAATATTTGAACCTTACCTCTTCTGTGCTTCCTGTTTACTGCGGCACTGCTCACAATAGTATTTATATTCACTGCATAGAGTTTCAGTATTACTAAATCCTCTGTGGAAATGAAGGAAAAGCCAGATAAGCAGGGATATTCAGTCAGACCATCCAGTTTAAAGTTACTGCTAATAACGCTGAAAAAAACCCAAACAGAAGACGGAATTCCTCTTAATCGTAGTGCTCATACCCCCCAAACACACTTTAGGTGTATTTGCTCCAGTCTTGGGCTGTAGGATCAATGTTCAGATAGAAAAAGCTGGGAATTACACCCTCGAGTATTAACTGCATACTTTCTAGGCAGGAGTCAAACCCAACAGGGAATAAACTGCATGAAGGTGACCGTGTTTTGCTTCCAGATGTAGCCACTCCACGTTTTCTTTAGTGGCAGACATTAAGTGTTAAGACCTAAAGCCATTAGCCATTGACCAGCCAAAGTCTGGATTATTTTTCAGCTCCTAGCAATTATACATCCATTATCAGCGATTAAAAAGCCTGATGCTACAAGCCACTTGCAGTATCCTAGCAGCTGATAAGCCTTGGATTTAGCAGCCGAATACACGGAGCAAACGTCTCTGAGAAAAACAAAACCAAATAAAAATCTGGCCACAAGCATCAGGACCAGACAACTGAAATGTAGTAGTAATATTTTAAAAAAAAGAACAAGAATCTATTATGAAACTAAACATATCATGTTTAGTTTTGACTATATGATGTAAGAAATTAAAACCACCATAAAAGAAATGGAAAATCCATCTTACATACCACTAAGAAATCATGGTACTTATTAACTACTAAAAAAATCACTAAAACTAGCAGCTTTAAAAGCTCACGATACTTTATAATAAACATATTTTACCATAAATCAAAGCTTACAACTCTTGCACAACAGAACAATTAAGCCAGGCTCTTTCCTTCTGACCAAGGGCAGGTATTTTTTCCATTCCCGAATACTTTAATTTACCTTAGACAGTGTGTAATTGATGTATTTTGTTCCACATCAACCGACAGATCCAGAAAGTCCTCATCTTTGCTACTAACCTTGAAAAAAATAAGAAGAAATATTTCATATCGGTTTAGAACCGGCAGATTTCTTTTTAATCACTTGTGGAATGGTGCAGTGCTCTCATTGCAAGAAGAAAGCTTTGTGATAAAAAAATAAATATATACACACACACAAAGCCCCTTTCTTGAGGTAAATGAAAACTGAAGGAACAATCTGATGTGTTGTAGCAATCCAGAGAGGAACATGAAAAAAAAAAACTAAACCAAAAACCAAATCATAACAAAAAAACCAAAACCCAGAAACACGGAAAACCAAACTTTTCTTGCAAAACATCTCTCCCCCTTGAGAATTCAAGACACGTCTCCTTACTTCACTGGGAAAACCAAGTTTTTAACCAGTCAGAGCTCTCAGAGCTGGAGAAAGTTGAACCATATTCTGCTCTGCTTTGTAGACTGAGACAGCTTTCTGCTGCATTTCAGAGTTTAACAGTAAATACTTATAGGAAATGCAGAAACAGGCAGATGGGGTTTCAATTAAATGGGTTAGCAGTGAGGAAAACCATCCTTCCATTTGTGGAACAGACACATTTCATTTCAAAATGCTTGAGCCAGAACCTTATTAATGTCATTTTTGGAGCTTCCATCCAACACATCGCCATAACTTTAGATTTAAAATGCCAAGAACAGTAATTTCTGTTGTAATCGCTTCTCTTTTTTTTTTTTTTTTCCCCTCTCTCCCCATCTGGGTTTTCTTTTTTTAGAAATATTAAATCAGCCCTAGCATATGGCTAACTACAAAGTCCTGGTTTAGAGGTGGTGTGGTTCTTCTGATTCTGGACTTGGTGGCCCTTCTTTTGCTCGCCAATAGAGCAACTATGGCCCAGCACCTAGAAGCACAGACTTCCAGTACAAGAAATTCAGTTTATCGCAGAGTTAAATAAAGAGGGAGCAACTCTGATGTAGAAACACAACATAAACTTATCAATCACTGACACAGGAAATAACATGAAGACAAAAAGGCAGCTTGTATCAGCCGAGTGCAGACTGCCTCGATGGAAACAGGGGGGAGGAACAGAAAAAACACTACGCTTTTTCTGAGGAACATACCTTAATGAGTATTGGTTTGAACATAGAGGTGATACAGTCATAAAATAGGCTATGCTCCATATTTTAATAGAGAGAGTGCAATTTCATCTATCCTAATAAATGAAAGAGGGTGCTTAGTATCAGGGAAAACGATCCAGAACCTGCGACAAATCTTAAGAGGTTTGGTTTTGTTTTAAACGTACAGCCTCACAGTTAAGACATCTGGTTTCATTGGTTAGTGTTCCTTGGAAGATTTCATGGACCCACGTCAGATCAGTCTTGTCTCCTTCTTCGCTCTCAATGCTGCCGTTCTGGAGTTTGCCATTCTGCTTCTCCTGCTTTTTCTCTTCTTGTAGTAAGTCGGCAATAGTGTTAAGTAGGTAGTTTAGGAATTCGTGTGCATCCTGCTGCATATAATTATCAAATAATTCTGGAAAGGAAGAGATCAAGGAGAATGAAACAATACAGACACTGCAGTTATCATATCAAGTTACTGTGCTTTTAGCAATCGGTGTGTGCCCTTTCCCCTTCCCCACCCTCTCGTAGGATTGTGGGTTACGCTGTTCAGAGCCTTTGAAGACCTGCACTTTGTTGTTCTCACAACGGATGTTAGGGTACCCTCACCTATTCCTCAGGTTACAAGAAACAGCTGAAAAATAACATGAAGGAAACTCAGTTTGGGCATTTCTTGGAACTGAAGAAAACCACGATTGGGTTTTTCTTGTCGGTTTTCTTTTTTTCTTTAGGGAGGGAGAGGAATAAAGAAATTCTGATACACTGCCTTGGGCCATTAGCTCATTAAGTCCGGCATCAAGGGGCAAAAATCCCCTACTATAAGTTTGTTATCTTTCCAAGTTGAAGCACAGAGGATAAATCAACCCAGAGAACTTTTCCTCACTAAGTAGTCCTGGGAAATAACCACTAGTTCTCACCAAAAGGAATTTATCTGACCACAAATTAAGAAAAGAGAGCTAAGAGTGGTTTGGTCTCTTTAGAGAGCTCAACTCTCAGCAACTCCACGAGGTCTTTTTAGCCCACAACAACTTCTAGCAGTGACCCAAAGCTCTACAGTGCTCTACAGAGCACGATGCCAGTGGGGAATAACTGGAGCGCTGAGACTTGTGTACGTGCTCTGTGCTTGGTGTAAGCACGTACAGAAACACAGATATCTAGATAACCTCCTCACGACGCAGCACGGTGTGAGATCACATCATACAATCTCTGTTCCTACGCTAAGAGGTGGTGAAATTCACACCACAAACACGAGTTCAAAAATCTTGCAGAAATCTGTTAAAACTTGACAATTTGGACTCACTTAAAAAGGAAAGTGTGCTTGCATTTTTATAAGCTTAAATCTGCATTAAAACGTCATTTATTCATTTACCATTTTCTTTCCTCAATCGGGAAATAAATTTCTTGGGTGGGATGACTCCCACCTTCTTCTTTTGCGTAGCAATACTGTTGAAGAGATCAGAGAGGCATGTCAGGAGGCTTTCCTTCTTTCGAGGCTGCACTTTGTACGCCAAAACTTTTTCCCGAAATGGACGACAAAAATAAAGTGCCTGTAAGACTGAGTTGCAGTAGCAGGTATTGCCGAACTGGTTAAAACAGAACAAAAGGAAAACAAATGTTTTTATATCAGGTCTGTTAACAGTTAATAACAGAAAGAGGCTGCTCGTTAAGAGTGTCACATACTGCAAATGGAAAAGCCTGTCAGAGGTCATTTACTGGGGAAATACCAGTAGGCATGCTGCAAAACACTCATCCTTGTCTCATCACAGCTGGTAACAGCAAGACAAGGAAGAGAAGATGATGGTCACAGTGACACCGGCCACAAAAAAGAACCAGTGAGTCACTGACAAAAAGAAATGCAATTGAGGGCTCATCACAAAAGAAAGCTTCTGTAGACCCAGCACGCAACTAATCCTGATGAGGAGATCCTGCTGGAGGGGTGCCAGTGGTACAGCATCGCTGTGTCTCCACCGTATTCCAGTAACGAGAGCTCAACGCACGAGCTCCTCGGTTAGACTTGCCCGTGTCAGCTACACAAAGTGCTTTTTGGAGATAGTTAGCGAGGTACATATGTTAAATACTTCCCGTTCATAATGAAATATTAGGAGGAGTACATGAGGCAGGCAAATTCAAAGAGCAGCTGGTCTACATCTGCCGTGTCTGAAGGCAGTGTCACTTCAGAGAAAGGAGGGCAGCGACAACGACTTCCAGAGGCACTGTTCCACATTGCCTAACGAGAACCAACGCTCGGCCGCTCAGATATTAGCATATCAGCTACAGGAAAAGCACCACGGCTTGCTGAGTTGTCTCTTTGCAATTTATCGTGCAACTGTATTATATAACGCTGTTGCTTCAAAAAAGCAAAATAAATCCTGGGTTTGCCCATCCCCAGATATTCTGGGAATGAGGTTCTGCATCTCAAGAGCAAAATATTTTAAATAAACTAAACGAGCACACAAATCTGACACAGACTGTTAAGTGGTACTCAGAGAATACGGCCGCTGCTCTCCACCAAAATTTGGTGTTGTTACTGTAGCAGGATGATTTCAAGTTAATAATCGCTTTGCTGACTGAAAAGGAAAATTAACAGTTAAATTCTTCCAGCTAAAAAGGTTCCGGCATTATAGTTACATTAGCATTAATTTATACCATACACAAACAACACGGAACAACAGTTAAAACCTGCTGACATGAGGAAAACAAACACGCAAGCTGAACAAACACATGAATTAGGACAGAACCCAACTCATACGCTTGTTAGTGACCCAGGAAAGCAAATAAGCATCACGCTAACTAAATTTGTATATAAGATAAAACAGGCAAGAGAACTACCAAAAGACTGATGAATTATTACTGTTTTCAGATGAGCCGTCTGATCTATTTGTTTATAATAATGCCAGAAAATTAAGAGACAGAAGAAACTAGAAATTAGTCATCCGAAAAAAAAAACCCAAGGTGGTCATGGTGCATCTGAAGTCAAAAAGTTTACAATACAAGTAGTTAATGAGACTTTAGGACGGTCAAAAATCACGTCGAAAAGCATGAAGTGAACTGGTTATACATGCCCCGCTTTGATCCTACCCACGCAGAGAGGAATTATTAGAACCAAACTAAACCGAAGGGTTAAAAGGAGTTAAAGAATTAAAATGCCATTCAAATAGCCTGAAAAATCCCTGATGGTAAGCTGCGAGATGCTTTGCAGTGGGCAAAGAGAGATGGTGAAAAATTCACTTGATGGCATGGTTTAGGTTTTAAAAATGTCCCAAACAGTGCTTCAGCTCTCTCTGTTTGCTGCCACCTTAACACAAAGTAATGCAGAAGTACTTCACAAAAAGACCCCGTGATGCTTTTTATTTCAGCAATTCTAACTTTATTTCATGCTAGAACAAAATCCTTCGATCTTGGAGCAATTTAGGGCCTTGGGAAACTTATGGAGATCTCAATTATTGATCTACCCTTCGCTGTGTTAGAGTATTCCCCAAATAAACACTACGGCACAGCAGCGTCACGCGATTAAACCGCACTCGGTTTGCATTTGGAAGTCCAAAGTAGTCAGATCTTTCCAATCGTGGCCTTAACTTGGCTAGAAATTCTGTCTGAAAAGAAAAAAAAGAGGATTTTAACTTGTTAACTTGGACAGAATCCCAAAATGCAGGTTGGCAAGGTAGCCCTCGATGAGCTGGTAAGTATTTCCAAATCTGGAGCTACCTGCACAGATCAAATACATAACGAGTGTATAAAGTCTAATGTGACCTAAAACACAAACAAAAACCCGGTACAAACACGTAGTATTTAAAATCTTTTTGTCATGGTTCCTCTGGTATAAATAAATATTTTAAATTGATGCCAGAATATAGGGTTTTTTTCTTAAAGCTGACGGTATTTAGAGTCAACATGACCTAACTTCAAAAGAACTTGCAAAATGTTACACTTTCAATGTAAAAATCAAACTTGAAGGCTTATTTTATGACAGAAGCTTCTTAAAATGAAAACAGAGATGAAATCCTGGAATGAAAACATTGTTCTGTGCCTCCTGCACTTCAGCTTGACATGACACAATCTATTTTAACAGGCTGTCAGAAGGAGCAGCCAGACCCTTCTCCCATATACTCCGCAGTGGTTTTGACCACAGGCAAACTGGCTCAGCTCACGGATCCAAAGAGAAAATAACAATTAAACCCCAAATTTAAAGCCTCTGTTGTCCACGGGTTCAACACCTGATGGTATTTGCAGTGCAACCACACATTTACTAGCACGGATGTTGACGCCACTAAAGTGCCCTCTTTAAAGTGCTCCCAGGAACTTCAAACCATGAACGAGCCGGAAATAACTCAGGAAAAAGCTCTGCAGGACAACAGCGTGAAAACGCTCGTCCTTCCGAAATTGGTGGCAAGGACTAAAGTACAACAGCATTAGTCATTTTTTGTCCTTCAAAACAGAGAATGGATGCGGTTAGAAGAATTCTGGTTATTTTTAGAAGGCTGGTTTTCCTCTCCACGCTGTTCATCGCTCTGCTATTTCTGTTACAATTGGAGCCGCCTTCCATTCTTCTCATGACGGTGCAAACCTCAGCAGCTTTGGAATGGTCATTAACACCATGCTTGAGGAATACAACTCAATGGGTTTGGACAGCTTGGTGGCTGAGAACACAAACTCCCAGAAACCCGCGCTGGAGTCAATTAAACGAGCTGGTAACGAGCTGTGACACATAACACTTTAGGAGCTGTGTTAACCTTCTGTGGTGTGTCAAAAGACAGGTCAGCTTTCAGCTGCCAATGACATGTTCCTCGCAAACAGAAGCATACTTGTATTTCTAGCAACTGCTGCCAAAACTGTACTTTCACAGGATAAATATGATGCCACAGAAGCACTGTTTCTATGGACTCCCTTCTATATTCACTGGTGAAAGCTGTCAGAGGCACAACAGCTGAGCTGCCTTTCTCCTCCAGAAGCACCGTCAAGATCAACATCAACGCTCCCTTCTCCCCACAGTTAATTTAGAAAGACAACTCTTATTGCCCAGCAGATCCCAGTCAAGTCAGAGCTGTACAAACTGACAGATACCAAAAAACACAGACTTTTTAGAAGGGTTCACTGTTACAGAAGGCTGGCAAAAACAAAAATAATTTTAAAAGGAGTATTGCTACATGCAAGAAAATTATTGACCAAGTTAATGCCAGTCATCTCCTGGCTACGTCCTTGCATAGAAGAACTTCCCTTAATCCCATGAGTAATATGTTTTTAGAAAAGTGACACCTTTTCATTTTAAAACCTCAGAGCTCCCAGTATCAGCGTAAAATTTAATTGCTCTTCTCTACAAAAAGAGAACAACAAAAAGATGAACAACGTACATGCCGTTCGTTAATGTTCTTTCCAGCTAAATATTAAAAATTTGTAAATAGAAACGTAGCCGAGTAGGAAGGTTTCTCTCAAAGACTTCATAATAAATACACTTATTTTTTTGTATTTAAGACGAAATCGGTATCTTGGTTAACAACAAGGCATAGCTTCATATTATAGGATGTGGTGTGCACTTAGAAGTGCTCATAGATAAAGTTCTAACAGAGAATCTTGTTAAACTCAAAATTAGGATATGGATTAAACGCAGCATATCAACGATAGAAAATTTACTTACATTGACCAAGCCAAAATAATGCTCATTCACTGGGAACTGCTCAGGACCAATCTCTTTCTCCAAAGCAGAGGCATTGGCGCCCTATAAAGAAACAGCATCTTTATATTAGAAAAAAAATATAAAACTTCCTAAAAAGAAATCCAACAGAATTCTTCCTACTCCTGTAAAAACAAACAAGGTAAGAAAATTAATTGCTTCCACTGAGAATTAGCATCTCCTGTTTCCCGTGCTCTTCAAAGTGGAATCGATACGGTGTTTAATTATTATAAAAGGTATGGTGGGTTCACTTCAACTCAGCTTCACCAGCCAGAGTTAAGAGCTGGTCTAACTTAAGACTTCAGGTTAGTCACAGTGACCTAGAAACACCAATTTCAATTTAGCCAAGAACGCATTGTAAAAATAAAGAAATGTAAAACACAGAATGTCTAGGTCTAGAGGACAGAAATTATATGGGCTACAAATCCCATGAAAGAAAAAACAACTTTTTGTGATGTGGACTGCACAGAAGGTTTGATGTGGCTGGTTTTTATTTACATCTCATTTAAAGAATTATTGAAAAAAATATTATGGACACTTTACATTAGAAATACTATAGTTTTCTACCTTTTTTTTTCCTGGAAACTACTATGGACAAGTGAAATATGATTACAAAAAAGAATGGAAAAAGGAATTTTATCAGACACCCCTCAAACTCAGGTCACCTAAAAGTGCTTTGGCTTTGCTGCCTTTAATGTAAGGACAATATATTAAGCCTACCATGAATTTTGATACGTCTTTGAGTCTCAAGCAATGCAATGAAGATAGAACTTACTATTTTAGAGACTACTCAAAAATACCATTACACATCCATATGGTCTGACCTGTCACAGAAAACACGAGCTAACGCATCCCAACGTTTTAACGTTCACTTTGTCCACTTCAAATTCAAAGTGGTTTATGCATCCCTTTCCATTTTTCCCTTTTTTTTTTAACCCACCAATACCTTATAGCTGAGCTCCCGCTTGGGATTTGGCACCTTCCCTCATACCACTCCATTGTGTTCTCTAATGTTTCTTGCTGACCTTCCAACAGGCTGTAGCTGTACCTGTGCTGTCATCTAAGGAGTTACCATCACCCAGTGCAGAATCCAACCGCTTTGGATTCTCACCTTTTGTTTTAAATACCCAAGTCACTCCATCTATAACCCTCTGCAGACAGCAAACAGAAATCCTTCCGCACAGGTGAGGCATCTTAAACCACCTCGGAAATTCACTAAACAAAAATTATAGTCCAGCAAAATGCAGTTCACCTATTTCCCTGAAGCTAGTAATGGTTGTAATTGCTGAGCAAATATTTCAATCATTTGCCTTCGCATTCTGCTATTAATCTAAACCACAGACAAGCAGAGACTGGGTAGACAGTTCCATCTAGATTGTCTCTAGCAAAGAAATAATGAAAAAATTTCTAAAACAGGGAAGAAACCAAGAAGCAATTCAGTTTAGCAGGAGGAAAGGAAACTGTAGTTCAATCTCCCACATCAGATTCACAGTGAATTACATACATTAAAAAAAGACAGAAAACAAGGCTTAAAATTGAGTACTATAAAAAACACAAGAACATTCACTAGATGCTGACAGATTTACAAGCAAGGCTTTGCAAGCAGCAATTACACAGACATTTTTGGAGACATCAGGGCGAGTTCAAGCAGCTCCTCTCACTTGTTTCCCTGCTTCCAGGTACGTCTTTTTTCCCCTCCACTATCTCCTCCCAAAAAACTGAACCAAGCCTAGACATAGAATAGCTCTCCACAAGGAAGAACCACGGATACAGCTCCCTCCAAATGCTACTTCAGCTCCTCACTTAGGTTATAACCACGTGCCACGTAAATGCACAAGAGGCAAGAGTGGCTTTTAAAAAATTTTGGTCTTGAAATCACTCGTACACTCTGCATGTTTCGAGATTAAGGAAGGGATATATTTAAAATTGTGAATTCAGTTGAAGTGTCTCTGAACATTCTTCTCACCTCCTCCATGAGCTCTATTAGAGAAACAGAAACTAAAGCAGGTACCACAACTTACAGAACGACTAGACAACCCAAATACTGCAGCCTGAAAAGCAACATGTGGAACAAATAGCTGAATGAAGAAATAAAAGCATAAGAATTGTAATTTTTAATAAAATTGTGCTATAAAGAATTTAATAGCCTACCACAAAGCAGTGCTGCAGTTCAACTAAACCACCAACCTATATTCCACACGTACCATTTAATCTAACTTTTTTTGCAAGGGCTTCTTTGTATCTACTGCCCAAACTTTGTAAATTTGGGTCAATTAAATGCAGGGGCAGATTAAAAAAAAAAAAAGAAATAAATCAGGTTTCCTTAATAAATACTAAATTTAAAGTCAAAGCAGCTAAATTAAGCTAACATTCAGATGCAATGTTTCTGAAGTTTCTTGTCAGGGACGATTTTCAATGAGTGTACCAAAATCACAAAAGCCAGAACAGGACTCAAAGTAATTGTGGGAGGAATCAAAATCACAAAGCAGTCATAAATAATTCTGAAGATGTAAAGTTTGTAATTAAATAATACATTGGAGAAGCTCTAGAAAAAACACATGCCTAGCATACCGTGATAAAATCTACGTGGCAACAGCATAGAGCAACTTATTGTGGGAGTCGATGTCCAGGAGAACTGCTCTACACAAGGTAACGTGGAGGAACACAAAAGCACCTTATGATGCCAGCACAAATTGGCCGTGGTCACGTCTCAGGATGGAAAGACCCGACACGGTTGTGAGTAAGGCTGCAAAACGCGAGTCAAAGTTCACCCGTGATCTTTGCAACTAGGTTTGTGGATCGCAAATTAACCAGCCGGAGATCACATCTAGCGCAGCACGAACCCTGTCTCGCTGTAACGAAGCCTAACCAGCAGCTTTGTTTTCAGACTCGGAGGTGTTTATACACATTTTCCCACCCCCACTAAAAGATTTTTCCATCTGGAGAAATACTTCTGCCCCACATCAATATTTGCTCGTGAGAAACAACACATGCTTCGTAATTTCGGAAACATAAAAGTCACATTTTTCATCTAGAAATAAAAGTCTAACCAAAGTGGCAAGTGTCCAAAGTATGAATATTTGTATTTATTTGGGGAATCGAGAGATTCATCCCTTCCGGGGTGCCACAGAAACTATTCTGCACCTTACAGTACTTCACCCATCTAAAACCATCAGAAAATCAATCCTGTCTTGCTGAACTATAGCATATATTGTGGGAGCAATAATAAAATGACATTAAAAAAAATCACTAATACATACCAACGGAGTCTGCTTGGCATATAAAAGCTAAACACTAAAGTACAGCTAGATAGAAAACTTGAGATTAGACTTGACTTCTCACTGCTAGCGCAAGACAAATAAATATATCTTATAAAACCCCCTGAGGTACATCCTTGAGACTTGTAGGAGGTCCAAGGAAACGCTCTCAAGGAACTCTCTGCTACTCCAGGAAGAGGCGATAAAACTTTCTTTAAAAAGCTCTGTGAGCAGGAACAAAACACTAATTTATATAGTCAGCACAATCACACCCTAAAGTGGTAATACTCTTCGACTTAATATAATTAAACACTCGGAGAGAGGTGAATTTAACAGTTCTGTATTGGTGGGGGAGGTGACAAGTCAAGTTTCAGCAACTTGTAACCAGGATTTGTAATTTTCTAGAAATTACTGTGACTTAAAATGTTGTCTCGGAGGTTGGTTGCAATTTTTAAGCACTCTCCTGTTCTGTTCACACCTCCACTGCCAGAACGGACTTTGAATCTAGAGAGTGAGCGAGTTTAACCCCATGGGTTTCCGCAATTCCGGCACTATCATCAAAGAGAAAAATGGGAAGTTTTCTGGCCCCGCCAAACTATCACTGGCTTAGCAGATAGATACAGCTAACAATGACCAAGATGACCTCACAGAGCAGCTGCAACGAGGAGATCTCCAAACTTCTTTCCTTTCTAGTACAATGAATTTTACAAAGTTTCAGCGAAACCCTGATCCTCCGCAAAACCTGGCTGAGAATAAGTGGACTGTTATTACAGACTAACCAATGTTAGCAGTCACATTTTTTTTGATTCTGAACTAACACTTCCACACTTGGAAGGAATTCACACTTTCATTTATCAGGATCTACTTTTTGCTGCTACAAAGGTAACTATGCAGATGTGGGAACAGTTATAAGAGTTACACGGTACTACCTGGATAAGCACACAAGCTGACGAGCACGAAGCAGCTCTAGCTTCAGTCAGAAAAGGATCCAAATCAGCACAACACTGGGTCAGTATCCCCACTGTTCTTCTGAGCTCTTGTCAAAAATAATCAGGTCAATGCTGTACTGCTGCTCGAGCAACCAGCGAGCAGAGAGGCACTGAAGCTATAAAACCTGAGGGGGGGGAATCCACAAAGTAGATAATGGGAAAGGGTTATAAGTGGGAAGATCCCGCTGTCCTCTTGCAGCAGCCTTGAGATTTGGCGAGGGGAAGAAGAGTCCTTGATGGCATTTACTGTTGCTAAGCTGCAAATCTTTCAAGGATTAAGACAGCCCATGAGACAGCTCACTCAGGCAGCTGTTCTGCACGTTTTGGAGGGTGCTGGCTTCACATCTGCTTTGACTGCACGGTGGAGTGTCTCGTATTAGCATAATAGACTGGCTACTAGCAACTGGGTGTATTTTCTGAACTGTAGAAGTGGATGTGGGACATTTATGGGGTAGGCTTGAAGAGAAAAGGACAGTAAGAAAACAAGAAGCTACAGTGAAAGAAGAGGAAAAGTGAGGGAAGATAAAATACAACCATTAAAGGTGACTACAGTGCAAGCAGCACTTCTGGTCTGCTCTAACTATACAGTGATTTCGAAATTACACAGGAAAATCCACGCAACATCAGGTTGTCAGTGAATTTATAATCATTCATTACTAGCTCAACATAAGGAGGCAAAATACTAAAGATTTGTTTGGTTTCTTAGAAGGATATGGAAACTTAGAGACACCTAAACAGACAGTTGTTTGTCAAACAAATGCTACTAGGGTTTTTTAAACACTAACAAGGATGAAGCAGTTGCTTAAAATGCCAGAAAAGTAACTAGAACAGTGAAGCCCTTCTCATCTTTTTAGAAAATACAGCCACAAACTTGCAGTTTGTTTCTTAACAATCCTGACAAAATCGACAAGAAGTCCCAGTAAGTGGTGGCTGCACTTATTTTGGGCACTCCATCATTTCAGATGTTCCCTTTACAGTTCCTTTGTAGAAAGCAGGAGATTTTCAGAAGAGAACTTCTTAAAATCCGCATGTACATGTATTACTGCTCCTAAAGTTCCAGAAAAATTCCTATCCGTACACTGTAAGACGTTTAAGCCATAGTTTCCTGTGCTTGCCAATATACTTCAGCTGCTTTAGCGCAATCTAAAACACACACAAGACTAATCTCATCAGCAGATTACTTTTAACAAGCTAGAGGGAAACAGTTAATTTCAGCCACTCTCCGTATCACCCATGGAAATCTGAAGATGCAGACTTTCTTCAAGGATAAATTATTATTTTTTTAGCTCAGTGCAAAATACTAACTTCCACATTGTGTGCTTTTTACCCAAGCCTTTGATCCTTCTCCCATCGCAATTAATATCATTCAGTTCAAATGAAGAAATTAAAGCACTGCAACTTAGGCTATCTCTACACTTTCATGAGTGCTGCATGCACACTCATGTGTGGCACAGTTGGGGTAGCAGCCCGTTGAAGTAAAAATCCCTCACGATCTACCAGCTCGGGCTTTGTACCGCATTAACTCAGCTTCTGGACTGGAACCAGCTTGGTCCCGCTGAGCGCACAGCACATACCTGCCTGCAAAAGGCATTTCCCTTAAAGAACGGCAAAAAGGGGAAGATCTCTAAGAGATATTTCGGCGTCCAGAACATATCTGGTACACGAGTCTTGCCCAAGTCTCTGATTTTTCATACGAATCTGTAAGATAAGGTTTAGTATTTGAGAAAAGAGACACTATCAGGCTGGTTCAACATACGGCATGAGTGAAGAGTGATTTTTAAACAGTGAATAAACAAACCAAACCAACAAAAAGGGGACAAAAAATAACAAGGAGGCCAAGCCAGTGCTACTCAAAACCTTCCAGGAAAGAAATATGAATGAGATGGTGCTGTTCCTAAAGTCTGCCTGCACACACTTTGCTGTCTTAGCCATGGTAACAGCTCCAGCTCCAGGACTGTTAAAATGACCGTGTGGGGCAGTGCAGAAAGGAGCACAACTGGGGTTGACTTTCTGAAAGTTTACAGAACATGCCCTCATGGTTTTCTAAACACAGAATTAGATGTTGCTTCCCCATCTTTTAAAACTCAGATATCAAGAGTATATCAGATATAAAGAGTTGTCAGCTCAGCTATCACCCCCTGCGAGCCAGCGTTTGAAATGATCCCTCTTCACGCACCCAGGAAGGCTGCTGCTGGAGGCATAACGAATTATGGCAAATGGAGCTTTGGATTCCAGCACTTAGCGTGCTTCTGCAGGCAAAACAAACTGATAATCTTAACGTAGCAGGTGTAATAGCATCACAGGCTTTCCAAGACTCCACACTTCCAAATACTACAGAATCATCTTGATCTGCACCGTCGTTGGGCACACACAGGACGTTGGCTTTGCCAACACCGAGCACAGCCCACGGAGACTCTGGCTACCACCAGTGTCACAGAGACCACAGAGGAATTAGAAAACAGTGTGCTTCAAAATAAGTTTACTACTACCAAGTGTTTAAAACCTGAAGTCTTAATTAGAGCGTCTTTAAATAAATGACTACAGAATGCTTTGTAAACTGCTCCGCGTCAATGTTTATTCAGTTAGGAGCTGGTCTTGCAAGGTCTGCAAGATCTGCGCCTCGCAAAGGCAAAGCGAGTCACAGACACTTGTGAAATTCTGTTGGTTTATGCTCTTTAAAATGAGACAGTAAAAAGAACGTACAAGAAAGGATGTTGCATTAAGGGTAGGAAGTACAGAAACTACTGCTTAGAGTCTCGACCTTTGTAACGTGGATGTAAGTATGAACTGATTTCCCACTTCTCAGCCACCACCTCCAGGATCACCAAAGTGCTCACAGCTACTTCATCCACCAGAGGAGAGCTCTGCAGGATTTCTCCTGACCTTGGGCTTCTCTCAATGACCTAGTTACACACTTAAAAGCAGGTGTCTTGCTAGCACAGCTCTTGGATATTTTGCAGCTTTTTGGCCCTCTAAAAGAGCAAACACAAACGGATCTACAGGTGCGCTCAAGGCCCAGTGTTTACCAGCACTGTTCTTCCGTGAGCTGATTGTAAGATTTTTATCATGGAGGAACAATACTGTAAAAAGGGAAGAAGCGGGTGCTGAGGGAAGGCAAAATGTAGCATCATGGATTTATGAATGGGTTGCAGCTTCAGACATGACACACATAAAGGTTAAAGAGGCACAGCGGAACGGCAGTAAAATTCTGACAGGGCCCATCACTGGATCTGGATGTGTACATAGTCATGACTCAGTGCACGACAGATTAAGTGGATATATGATAGACTAGTTTGGGTTGAAGGGACCTTTAAATGTCACCTAGTCCAACCCCCCTGCAGGGAGCAGGGACATCTGCAGCTAGAGCAGGTTGCTCAGAGCCCCGGCCAACCTCACCTGCAATGGTGCCAGGGATGGGGCAGCCACCACCTCTCTGGGCAACCTGGGACAGGCTCTCACCACCCTCAGCATTAAAAAATTCTTCCTTTTCTCCAGTCTAAATCTCCCTCTTTTAGTTTAAAACCACCACCCCTTGTCTTGTCACAACAGGCTCTGCTAAAAAGTCTCTCTTCATCTTTCTTACAGGCCCCCTTTAAGTATTCACTAGGAAAGGAGATGAAAATCTAATATATGACATAAACAAAACATAATGATCTACAGAACAGCTCTTTATTTTGGCAACAAATCCAGGAATCTCCCAAATTAACATCTGTAGAAGCAATTACTGAAAGCCATTTATTTTTTAATAGGAACCAGATACTAAGTGGTGTGCATATAAACACAGCTGAATTTGATGTATTAAAAGCATTTGCTCTAAATCCTGATTAAAGAACAAAGCAAGAAAGACTCGATAATGTAAAGGCACCTCTTGAACAATCTACACTCTGTTATTTTAACATCTTTTCTCTGTTTTTTTCACCCCTCAGTTTTAAAAGTTCTCTAGGATAATTAACATCTAGTTTCAACTAATGAACCACATAGTGCCCACAGTCTCCTTGGTACTCCATGGCACAACAGAGGATCTCCCATTTTCCCTGGGATAGTGAAGTAATGAAATCTCAACATTTATAGACAATCTGGGATCAAAACAGACACCACGCCAGCAGACTTTTCTCTCCAAACTTCTGCAAGCCCCAAATCCGGAGAACATATAACTACCCATCACAAACTCGGTATCCAACTGGAGTACAAACAGCATGCAGAAAAACCTTGCACAAAGCAACCTACTAACTGGCTTGCAAAGGGTTGCACATGTTTTTTCCCTCCCGAAATGCTATTCCTCTGGTGAAGCTAACAAAAAAATTCTACAAATATAGGTGAAAGAGCAGCAAGGCAAACATTCCACATCAGCGACAGGAAAGCCCTGCTTGATTTGAACTGAAGAGTGTAAATTATTCAGGTGGCAAATGGAAATATATTACTTACAAATGATTCAGTCGTCTCTTCTGTAGCACTGAAGTTAATAATTATACCCATGCCATACTGATTCAGCAGGAGAATAGGGCTACCACCAATTTGTATACTGGATTTGAGCTCTTCAGGCATGTCTTACTGGTTTAGCAAACAATTAGGCATGAATCGAGGGGAAGTGTCCCTAATTAGCCTACCAAGGAACACCAATATTTCTGCTAACAGTTTACTACAGGCTTTTCACAAAACCAGCTGTCAGAGGGGAAAAGATCAGATCTTCCTGCACTCTAGTGTTCTGGTTTCATTTTTTAGCAACAACAAGAAGTTGTTGTCCGTGCAACAACCCCTGTTGATCCACAGTACAAACCCCTGAAAGTTATTTTAGGGAGGGGGATATGATTAAATGTATAACTACGTTACTGCCTGCTAATGACGTTGAGTATTTAATTTAATTTTTAAAGAGATACTGCAGAAGAGCAGAGCGTCTGAGATGCAAAGTCAGAAACACCAGACCCTGTGACGCTGATGGACTGAGGGGTCTGAGAAATGTCATAAACCCATGTTCCAGCTGTCCAGCCTCAAGCACAGCTGGTGACTAGAAATGCTGATAAAAACCTGTCCATTTTACTAAAAACATGTAAAGTACCGTACAATCACTACATACTAGGATAATCTGCAAGAAAGTAGTTTCCCCAAAGGAGTTTGTGAGTATAATTAAATGTTTTTATAAAGAAGGTTCAGGTTTTTCATACTCACGTTACAACCAAGCAAAAAGTATTTTTACTTGCTGGGTATTTAATTGAAGTAGATGCAAATAAACAGATTCAATTTTAAAGTATAGCATCCAGCCCTTAATTTTCTTAGGCTAGTTGAAGAAAAAAAGTAGTGAGATTGACAGTATGTTTAGCCAAGCTACATATGCACCTAAAACAGCGATGCTGAAAAATGCCATGGCATTAAACAGCTATATAAGAGATCTGGAGCAAGTTCCATACAATTATTTAGTGCTAGCAGCACCGCTCAGCATTTTCCGCAGAGAAATGAAACAGTAAGTTCTCCACTTGAAACAGAAACAGTCTGGAGAACCTGCTTCCCCAAAGCTGCAGTATTGTAAAAAGTCTCTGCTTGAAAACAAACACACGCAGCACTTCAGAAAGGCCATTAGGAGGCTGCAAGCATCTGCTTCACTTCCTTCTATCATCGCAACCACAATCCAGCAAAAAGGAATCCATGGCTGAGGATGTAGAGCCAAAGCCTCTACAAACAACTCTACTGGGATGGCTGTGTTCAGGTCTGGCTACATGCTCAGAGGAAAATGCAGTGCCTTACATTTGCCCTCTTAATCTGAAGCTCAGTCAGCTGATCTCAGGAATGCATCCAAAATATTATATGGGATTGAGTCAATCCCTTGCCTCTGGGGCACAGAACTCCACAACCAAGCCATGATTCAGCCACCTCTCACGACCTCAATTTCACCTGTGTTTGTGATGGGCAATTAAAAATACAAATTATGTTGAGATTAGTGAAGTATGAAGTTTTTGGAAGTCTTCCACAATACTTACAACTTTAAGATCAGGTATCCACTGCCACAAATTAAAAAACAAAAATAAAACTAATCTCTTAAGAGCGTTACTGTTAAGGTCCAAACAGCTTTGTGCAGCACCGCTGTGATTCAGTTCCATCAGATCTGAAGTTAATAAAAACCAGCAGTCAGCACCTACATGGAAAAGGAAAGGAAAAACCCTGCACCCTTCACACGTGAAATCAGTATCAGCACGGTGGTGTGGAAGAGCTCTTTCCGACCCTGCAGCCCATGCTCTGGTTTGCTGCTGTTTCAAATGAAATCTAAACCTGAAGTTTGAGCACTTGGAGCAATTTCAATATGGGACTATGGGAAACAAAATATTAACATTGAATGCCCTCTGCCTGATTCTAAACCAGATTTTGGCAATTCAAACCCCTGTCATGGTTTATACTACTTAAACTCCTTACAGTAAGAATCTTTGCGGAATGTTTAGATGGCATATCATTAAGGAGACGAAGTTTTTTATTATGAGTCAGCTCTGTTTTAGTGCTAGACAAACCACTTGCCAGCCTCTATTTATGCAGCAACGTAACTTCATTAAAAATTCTGCATAATCATGCAATTATCAGACTCCCTGTTGCCAGGTTTTCACTGGCAATATGGATGACACCCTGTTATACGCATTCATGTGCAACGACTACAGAGCTTTACAGACCAGTATAACGACCTTTAAATTGAGCTTGGTTATCACAACAAATGACTGAGCCAGTAAAATGAATTCACGTTCAATAACTCCCTTCGTTCCTGCCTCTCTGAGGGAAAGCACCCACCTGCCCCAGACACATGTCTGCAAGCAGGCCGGCAGCTGACACACCCACCCGGAGTGAGCGAGTTCTCCTTTCTGCACGGGGCTCTGTGCTCCCCCAGCCACCTTTTCCCACTCGGAATTAGGGCCTAATTACTCCAAACCCCCCAAAACAGCGGCGCTGAGCAGCCAGGCTGGCACTCCCCGCTCAGCCTGGCTCCAGCTACCACCACTCCTCTTGCCCCTTCCCTGGCACAGCCCCTCCCGCCTCA
>VZZY01015193.1:581029-603611 GCA_013400335.1 Eurystomus gularis | reverse complement strand
CCTCGCTGCCGGTGTGCTGCAGCCCTCCCTCAGGGTCGCTGTAGGGCTGAAATGGGGACAGGGACGCCCCGGTTTGTGCAGATGGTGGGGGGCGAGAAGTGCTTCGGTCATGGAATCATAAAATCGTTTTGGTTGGAAAGACCTTTAAGATCATTGAGTCCAACCCTTAACCCAGCACTGCCAGGGCACCACTAACCCCTGGCCCTCAGCACCACATCTCCATGGCTTGGAAACCCCTCCAGGGATGGAGACTCCACCACTGCCCTGGGCAGCCTGGGCCAGCACTTCACAGCCCTTGCCAGGAAGAAAATGTGCCTCATGTCCAACCCAAACCTGCCCTGGTGCAACTTGAGGCAGTTTCCTCTTGTCCTATCGCTTGTTACTCAGGAGAAGAGACTGACAATCCCCTCAGCCTGGCAAGGTGGCTGGAATCCCCAGTGAAAGGGGCACTGTGTGTGCCACTGACACACCTGGAGGAAGGTACCATCCTTACTAGGATGGAGCTGGGAGCTGGTGGACATCACCAAACCCCAAAACACGGCCAGCTTGGAGCGCTGAACCCCCTCGAAGGTGCAATGCTGAAACTCTGCATTTCCTGAGACTCTTTTGTGAGCACCCACAAACGGGTTTTCGCGACGATGCCCAGGGCGGTGATGGAGTCAGTGGTTTTGCACCACGTAATCCTTCACTGTTCTGCACCACACGTCCCCATTTCAGCAAAATCACAAAAAGGGCTCTTTCAGAATGAATGACAACAGCGTCTATTGTAAACCCAGGCAGAAAAGGAGTGAAAAATGTTGCCGAGTCGCCATATAGCACTTCACGCAGTGCATACCAAAAGCAAATGCCGATCTGAGGAGAACATCCCTCGTTTGCCATCTGGCTGATTAAAATCTGCAGGATTGTGTCAAACCTGGAAGGAGCCTGGCTCTGATTTCGTATTAACTATAAGCTAAGCACAGTTGAGACGTGCTGCAAGTGGCTGGGAGGCCTCTGTTCGTGCTCTGCGGGAGGCACAACGTCAGCGGTGACAGGACTGCTTCCACACGCCGCCCCGTACTCCAGCCCTGACCTTGTGGGAATATCTGCGGGGAAGGGAGGATGGTTCAGTTTCCAAAGCACAAACTTTTTTTATGAGGCCAAGATGTTTCCATTCTATTTGAGCTGCTCGCCTGCAGCGATGTTCTCTTATGCGCATTGTACTTTCCACGTCATCTACTATAGGCTCCCAAGGGAGAGTGTTCGGCGACCTAACAAAAAAAAGAAAATCCTTACAAAATATGCTAAAAGTGAAGAAGGACACGTGCTGCTTACAGGGTTTCCATGAACGGCAATGCCACAAAATTAGGGACAGGAAATACAGAAATAGCAGAATCTGTACAATGTTTGACCAAATTGAACTATATATTTAAACGACTGACTCCCTTACATCCCAAAATAGACTCAAATGTGATTTATCACGGCTGTCGCAATAGCATCTGAGGACACTTCCTTCTCCTTTGGCCTCAGGATCAGAACAACTTTGCGTGGGGTACAATTACGCTGCTAAAAGAGCAGTCTTGTCCCCAGACAACATCTTCTGAGGTTACTGCTGAAGCACACAGATGAGTTTTTACCACGTTTTACCCACGATCAGGCTCCACACAAGGTGAAATCCCGAGCACACAGAGAAAAGCTGGTTCCTCGTGCACATCACTTTCTGCTCTGCTCCTTTCTTGTCTCCCGCAAATTTGCCTTCCCCACTATGAGGGTATTTAGTTACTGGGAGCAAAAAGGTGGTTAAAAGTCTACTCTTGTTTAGTGCGGTGTGAGAACCGGCCTTTGGGCCTCACGTCGGCAACAAAGAACAAAGACAGTCAGACAAAGCCACAAAGATGGATCTGTGGCTGCGTGGGGGACATTGAGGAGCGGGGGACGTGTTACACCAGCCGCCAGCTACGAGTTTTATCAGAGCATCTACCAAAGCAACCGGCATTCTCCCAGCACCACGTGTAGGATTTCTGCTCAGAACTGAGCCGGACATCTCCAGCCACATCGCCGTAACATCAATATACTGCACAAACCCCTCTGGGATGTACTGGAGGGGAACGTAACCATTATGAAGAGACTTGCAGAAGCAAGATCATTTTTGCCGGCGCGAGGCAAAAGAGGAAGGAGTGACAGCCCTCGCCATTTCTCCAGCGTGCTGGGATCTTAGCAGGATCACTCTGGCTCTGCTCGTCTGTTACTCCTTTTGTAAAATGCATGAGGAATAATTATATCCAGTTTTAAAAGCTATTGGACATCCTCCTATGAAAAGCACTATGGTAATGGCAAATATTTTTATTTTTAGAATGCTTCATCCCTGAAGATGGGTAGGAGTGCCAACAACAACAAAAATAGAAAATCTTATAAAACCCCTAGCCAAAAGCAACATAGGCCAGTAAATAAATAAATCTGTAAAGAACAAAACTGGTGTGGAAATAACATAATCTCTGTGCAACATGCGAAGGCACATGTCTTTGCGTGGAGCAACCCAAGGAGTGGTTAGTGACATCTCCAGAACGCTCCCAATGTTTTCAAAGCGGCTCTGAGTTCTTGCAAACATTCTCCCTCTAATTGAAGCTATTGTTTTTCCAAGAGAATTTGAATTTACAACACGGTTTTTCTTAGCTAAATATAAGTCCATTGTGCACAAACAATGAAAATCTCTTTTTAAAACAATTCTTATCCTACATGCCAAGGGTTAGACAAGCGCAAGTAGCGTGAATCCTTCCGCGTGGGCTCACCCAGTGAGAAGGCTATTCTGACAACCTAGAAGATCAGATAAGGATCAGATCTGAAAAGCTCTGGCTTTGATTCTAGGTCTTACTCCAATTCTTTCAGCATTGGAGCCAGACGGTTATGATTTGGGGGTGAGGGGAGCTTGAGAATCGATTTAAAACTTTTGGAGAATATGCTGCTTTTATTATTATTACAACAAGCTCTCCTCTTTGGACAGAGATTTCTGGACACGGCGGAAACGAGCTTTGGTTAGAAGCACAAGAAGCCTGGGCTAGTGCATAAGAAATGGAGATGGAACCATCTTAGCAAAGGAACTAGAAGTCGATTGGTCTGCTTCCAAGACGCAGCCTGAAAACTGCTTTCACATTTGTTTGAAGCAACCAGAAGCCATCACAGCTGCCAAAAGAAGCAGTTCGACATTTCCTCCACCGCTGGTCTTTCATTCCTGCCCCCACACATCTCCTCTCTCATGTCAGCACCAGCCTCCGTGCAAGCACATGGTAAACAGCTTTCCCAGGCTCTCCTCGTACAGCAGCTCGTGATCACGTTTGGTGTCCTGCTCTGGGCCTTCACAGCCCCCACAATGTTTTTGAGGTGCAGAGATCTACAGCCCTGGCGTGCTGGCGATGGGGATGGTCCGAGGGTGGACAGAAGCAGCAAAATGCTATCCTACATCTTCTCCAGTCCCCTCCTGAGGATACCCAACATTTTGTTGGCTTTTTTTGCTGCTGTTGCATGCTGAGCTGATGGGTGTGAACTGCCAGCGAGGACTTGAAGGTCCCTTTGCCAAGTCATGACTGCCACGTCCAAGTTCAGCATCATTTAAGCACAGTTTATATTCTTTTTCTCTAGACGCATTACCTTACATTTATCTGGACCGAAGCTCACCTGCTGCACTCACTTGCTTTTGTGAGATCCTTCTGGAGTTCCTCAGCACTGGCACAACATTTGGTTACCCAAAAGGACTTTAACTTTTGGAGGAAGCCAGCAGATCTGTGTTCTTCTAGGAATGTCTCTGCTCATGTAGAATATTCCCCATGATCTCGCTTATCTTATCTGGCTTTTTCTTCCCAGGCTGGAACTCTTCTGGCCATCTAGAAGCTGATAGATATATCACTGTTTGTTTTCATAGGAGGACTATTGCCATGAATATCACAGAATCACAGAATGTTAGGGCTTGGAAGGGACCTCAAAGATCATCTAGTCATACTTTTTATATTACTCACTAACATATGCTTTTGATAGCAAATGGTAACAACGGTTCCACATCCTACACTTCAGAGAGGCGGACAGTTACATACTGCTGCCATCTAATCCCCAAATTTATAGTATGTCCAGCTCACTTCAAAGCGCACCATTAATTGACCACAAGGTTTTGAGCATTTTCCCATCCCTCCTCTCATTTTGCCTGTTCTTACAAAATTTGTGTGAGATTAAAGCACCCTGGTAATGAAATTTCCTGGAACAGATTTTTCAGGGTTTGGGTGTTTTCAAAAATCTGGAAGCAGACTTAGACGGGAAGATTTGAAACCATTCACTCGGGAGCTGTGTCCCAAAAGACACATGATCTGGAAGCTCCCTCCTGGTACCATGAGCTGAGGAGCCCTCGGGACATTTTGTTCCACCTCTTCATCAGCTGACTGTCGTGATGGTCAAAGTAATAACACTTGGTGCTTACACAGCAGCTCCACACAAATACTGCTTCAGAAGTAGTTTTTAGAGGGGAAACAGAGCCTTGGAAAAGTGACACATCCATAAATCTCGATTCTTGTGCTTATTTCACTAAAGCTGGATTTTTTCTAAAGCCAGTTCACACTCAGCATGTCCTCTGTGATGCTGGCGAGAAAATGGAGATGGTTTGACAAGCTGGTCCCCAGCGTGTTGGGAAGGGGTAGTAATCCAGAGACCTGCCCTGATCTCCCATCCTCTTGTGCTAGCTCGCAACCACACTCCTGGCCTCTGAAACCTGCTGGGGAGGACGCGGGGTGCGTGCTGTGACTGAAAGCAGTGGCAGGAAGTCTTTTTTGGTGGCTGCTGCCTCTCCATAGCGAGCCATGCCTACCCTCTGTCTGCTAGGAACGTAGAGACAAGAGGAAAAATCCACATCCTCAGGTCTCCGTGATCTGTGGGTGGATTAGCTTGCGGTGCCGCTCTCCATCCACATCCACGTCTCCCACGCAGCGTGACAGAGTACGTGTCTCAGAAGTATGCTGCCTGCGCCAGGCTCGCCCCTTGCCACCGCCGCTGGAAGTTGCTCCAGCTCCTTGCAGACCTCTTCCGAGAAGGTTTTCAAAGACAAATGCTCCAACTATATTTTCTGTAGTTCAGTTTACATCTGGTTTCTATTATTCGCAGTTTTGCTTTATCTGGGTCATTCTCTCCCCACTGCTCTTCCCTTTTTCTTCCCTCCCCATTATCCTTGATAACTGAGAGTTGATTGTAGCTAGTGTATGGTTACACGCTGTCATCCCAACAGACCTTGCAGCTGCCAGCTGTCTTTAAACTATGCTGAGTTTTGCTATAGAAGTCATTCTTTCTCCATTCCCTCTGGCTCGCCTCACTGAAGGATATCGAGTCCTTTCTCAGCCTTCTCAAGTCTGTCGCCAGCCCTAAATTCACTTTTCCATGTTTGGAGAAACTGCAGTGTCCCAATCCGATGCGAACCCACATTCCAGCGTGCCATTAAGACCAATAATATGTATAAACCAGCAGCTCAAATGTATCCTGGAGGATACATATCTGAGCTAGTATTTTGGAATAATCCACAGCTGCCTGAAAACTGTAGGGGGAAAAAAGAAAAGTGTTTGTTTTCCTGAAGAGGAGCATCCCACCAGCTTCAGTGCTCCGGAGGGGCCCAACTGCAGGGCACAATAGGACAGGGAGAACAACAGAGCGTGGAGTTGGAGCCAATTGAAAATGCAAAGAAACTAGACAGGCAGAACGGGATTATTCAAAGTGGAATTAGAGCAGAGCGTGGGGGTGACGGTATCTCGCCGAAACCGCCACCGCGATGACTGGAAAACAGAAGAATCTCGTTTCAGCAAAGAGCCAAGGGGCAGCACATAAAACAGGCAGCGGGGAGAGATAAAGCGGCGAGCGCGGGAGCGTGGTTGATGGAGGCACACGCTGGTGCCCGGCTGGAGGAATGTCATGGTTTCACTTGTGATTGGCTGGGGAATGGAGGAGTCAGTTTTCACGGGGGCTGATCAAAAAGTTTCCTTTTGCTTTCCCAAGTTGCTGTCTGAGCAGAGGCATCGGGAAGAGGAGGCCGGTCGCTCTAACATTCCTTGGGAAAGCTACTTAAATGAAATGAGAAGGCTTCTCAATCCAAGGATATCCAGCCAAGAACAGCTGCCGAGAAGCTGTTTTCCTTCTCTTCTCCCCCAACTCCTCCTGGAGTTGAACAGCTCTCATTTCTGGCATGCGTCTCATCACTCAGGATACTATGTCACAGTATTCTACTAACTTTCTCTTGCTCCCCATACCAGAGTACCCTGTATTAGACTGCGTGCCCAACAAAATCATCAAGCTCGTGGTACTGGGTGGCAGCAGTGTTGGCAAGACAGGTAAGTCCACAGGTGTAGCTCCGTGCTTTTTCTTGCTGTACTTACAAGCTCATTTGCAGCTCAGATAGACCCAAGGCTGTGAAAACTGAACTGTTGCAGCTTGAACATTTGAAATTACGTTGGGATTTTTTATTTTGAAAATGCGCCGAGTCATTTGTGAGGTGGATTTGCTGTGGGTCTGTGTGAGCAGCCAGCGTGAGGTGGCAGTTAAGAGGGCAGGGTGCCGCGCTGCCTCCGAACTCACAAATGATTCTACCTGGTCTTGTGCAAATTATTTAACTGTGTCTCATTTTCTACAGCCCCAAAAATGAGACTAGTGGCTTGCTTTCTGCTGTTGTAAATGTTTCATGCCCTGCAGATAAGTAAGAGCGTACAAGATGGGTCTTCCTGGATTATCCTCCAAAGGAGAGGAGAAGGAAAGAGGGTAGAGCGAGCATTACTGCTTTTGAATGTCTGGTTTGTGATTTCAGAAATCGTTAAGAGCAGATCTGTTTTCCTAGATCTGAGGTTCCACAGGACTCAAGTAAAATGTTTGATGTTTTTAGATTTGAAGCAGCCACATTTTCCTATTATTTTTAAGTAGTTTGTAGAATGTACCTGCACAGCTGATTGCATTTAAGGGCACTAAAGAGGTGACCCAGTATCCACTGGGAGAAAAAGGATTATTTTAAATGAAATCTATGACAGAGCTGTTTGCAGAATAAGCCCTTTTATTTAGCCATTCACTAAGTGGCTTTGTAAATGATTAGGAGTTTGCTGAGGTGAAAGCCCTACAGGAATATAAATTACTGTTGCCATGACGGGTTTTTCAGTGTTATAAAGTGATCAAGAAAAAGGAACGCATTTAAATCTAACCATGTAAGAAAGCACTGCAGGTTACAGTGAATAAGAAGGCCCTGGGCGCTGCAGCATGAGCCATGTGTGCAGAGCACATGCACTTGGTTTGCTGGATGTGATTAGGTATCACTAATTGGTTTCATGAGGAGAACTGAGGATTTTTAAGGCTGGGAAGAGCCATCACATCCATCAGCCTCACTTCTTATACAACACAGAGCTCTTAAATGTGATACTGGGATTAGTTTCAGTTTACTGGCTTGTTGCTCTCTTTTCCTGAATTATTTCAAACCAAAGGTCAGCTTGTTCTAGCTGTGTCACAATAAACAAAGCTCCGTACCCTACACCCAACGGCCACGCTCAATCTAAGCAGTGATTTCTAATGCAAGTTGCCAAAATCTCTGCATTAAGTATCACAGCCTGGCCCCAGATCTTTTCTGTGTGTGCTGAGAGAAGCATTCACAGAATAATATGTGAGCAATTTGAAGATTCACTTGGTTTCGTATTATACTAACTCTTCCAGTAAGAGATTACATGTGTTCTGCAAAGGCTGATTTTGGTTCACATGAAAGACACGTGGGTTTTTTTTGTTGTTTTACAGCCCTGGTTGTGCGCTTTCTCACAAAGAGATTTATTGGAGACTACGAAGCCAATACTGGTGAGTCTGCTTTCTACTGCAGTACTGCAGAGAGCTGGAAAAAAAAAATCTACTGTTTTGTGACTGGTGCATATTACAGGAAAGCCAAGCAGTGTTAGATGTCCATAAGGTGCATATTTTCAGTTAATAGCCTCGAGCTAGGAAAGCATAAATCAAAGGCTCATTATTTATGATCCTTTTAGCTATTTTTTTTTTTTCCAACTTGATGGAAAAGGATCAGAGTAAAAGGTTTGCTTGGGGACATACCTATACTAAAATGCAGGCTCAAGGAACAACTTGCATATCGACCAAACCACAGAAACCCAGCGCTGCTCTCTCTGCCACCCCAGGGAAGCCAGAGGAATTCCAAAGTGCGTAAAAGGCAGTTCAGAACTGTTTCTGCGTACTCCCTTTTTTCAGTGGCTTTTACGACAAGGGTGACTTTCCAAATCAACATCTTCTTTCCATGAGAGAAGCAAAGTGACCACACAAACCGCTTCTACTGCATTTCTTGTTTAATCCTGACATCTCAGAGGATGTGTTCACGTGAACTGTTTCATCCACAGCCTCTGTTCCAAGGAAGTGCCAACCATATTGGCCGGTGCTGTAGAAAGGATCTACGTACACTGTGCTCATTCCTCCTAGCACATCCCACACGTAGGCTATCTCACGACTGTGGGGCGAAGAAGGCCAGGATTCAGTGATGGCTTCACTTTGGAGATGCGCGCTGATTTGAGAGTGATGGGTTAGGAGAGGAGACGGCTCTCCAAGCCACCTTTGATCTCTGCTTGTCTGATGAAACACAATCTGAAAGCGCCTCCTTACAGCTCCCTCTCGCTGACCCTAAGTAACCTTGATGGTTGGCTGCACGATTTCTCCTTCTTTTCCTTCCTCTCTTCTGTGGGAGACCGTACATCAAGTTAGACTTTGGAGCTTTGCGATGGATTGCTGCCAGAGACATTGCTGAGAGCCACATGCTTTTCTCATTAAGCCACCAGCCCAACAGCCATGCTGTAGGAGAAACAAATATGCCAGAAATCAGAAACAGGTGGCGGAGTATTTGTGATCTTTCAACCATGCTTCTCCTGCAGTTGGGTATAAGGCAGAGCACAGCCAGTGGCCGGAAGGACCTGCTCTTTTGTCTGCAATGCATCACAGAGTAGGAATAATACGTTGTCTGGTCTTGGTTCAGGGGTGCAGTAACTTCCTATAAGACAGAATTATCTTCTCATCTTGAAATCTGATCTGTTTTTAAAAAAAAAAGTAGCCGCAGAAGGGCTAGATCACCTCACAGAGTCAGCCACCTGATAATGCTGGATTCAGGTGCAGCAAGCTTTGTGTCCCCAGAACACAGCACTGTGCCAGCTACTAGGAAGAAAATTAACTCTATCCCAGCCAAAAGCAGGACACTTTGTCGTACTAAATTTCCTTATACTGTAAATGTTTTCTGTGAGCTCAGACTCTCTTCTGCTGGAATAAAACTACCTGTTCCCTTGAGCCAAAGCTGATTTTCAGAAGTGATGGCATTATTGTCACTAACTGACCTCCCTGTTAATCTGAGTTCCTTGCTCTCCAGTAGATGGGAGTTCTCAATGTTTGAGATGAAGTGCGTTGGTTTAGCTGCAGCAGTGACAGTTGTATTTGGACAAGACTGAAAGGCTGGACACAAGAGCTGTGGATTGGGCCTTTCTTCACATATCCACGTGACTTGTATTATGTTCTAAACTGGTGATGGCATCAATCTCTAAAACTGTCCTTAGCACAACCGCAGATCATTTGTAAGATCAAAACTCAAGTTTTCATTGGCACTTAACCTACACTCTAGTAACGAATTAAAGTTCAAGCCCAGAATAGCAATGGTTTTAGGAGCTGGATCAGTCCTTGTTGGTTTGAACTAGCACTCGGCCACTTTTCTTTAAGCAGCTACATATCATAAGCCTCAAAAATCTGGATTTCCTTCTTCTGTGCTACAGTCACTGACTTAAATGCTTTTGCTTTTCCACCAGGTGCTTTGTACTCAAGAAAGTTCACCATAGATGGGGAACAGATCTCTCTGCAGGTGCAGGATACTCCCTTTGTTTCACTGGAGGTAAAACATCTGCTCTGTGCAGTGGTACTTTACAACACAGTTATTGTCTCTTGCTTGTTGCCAGCACTTCCATCTGTGACTCCACTTATCAGCAGAAAAATACCGGGGCTCAAACCCAAATGAAGACTAATGGGGGTACCTTAAGCCCCACCAAAATGAGCCCTTAAAGAAGTTAAATCAGGCTCCTTTAAGAGTAAGTCAAAATAAAAACCTATTTCGAACACGTTACTGCATCCCAAGCCTAAATAGCAGTACAACCATAACCTGGCTCACTCCTGCCAACTCCTTGACTGTTTTATTTCCTGTCAAAGGGTTCCTGACCCTGCATGGCAGAAAACTCACCTGCCTAAAGGCCCAGCTGGCTCAGCTCAGACCTTTCTACACGCCCAGAACCTCCCTTCTCAAGAAAGGTGTTTCTTTCCAAGGAGACAGGCCTCACAGCAGTTGTCATTTCCAACTAGGGTGCTTTTCAGTGGCTTCCTTACCTTTTCTAGATTTAATATTTGACTAGGAACCTGTTCTAGGAATATTTTCCCAAGCAGGATCTAAGATTAAGATGTCTCTTTTTTGAAGATCCACTTCAAATGCAGAACAAGAGGAGGAAAACAGTGTCAAAGCAGCAGGAAATGTAACGAGATTTATTTGTACATGAATGCTGGAGATCTCATGAGAGAAATAATTCCTATGGAACAGCTGAGATTTCAAGATAAATTTAGGTATCCTCACCATCAAACCCGAACTTCTAGGTTTGGCCTTAACCTCAGTCTAAGCTCAGACTTGGCCAAATATATGTCTGGATGGGAACACCACCTCCTCTCAGTCTCTCTCAGGCTAGTGCTGGACAGCTTTATACACCTTCTTTTGCCTGCACAGACCCACGTGTGCCTGGGTTCATGTCTGTGCTGTAGAACTGCTCCACCTTGAGTTTTCAGAACGGGATGAGCAAAGCTCCCACAGCCTCCCTTTCCACTTCCATTCTCTCTGATGACTGGAAGTAGATTTGAGTGAAAGCTTTGACAAAGTTCCACACTCTGCTGCTGCTGCGGGGTGCACAGAGCAGCGGAGAGGACCCCTCATTTACTGTGGACACTTAAAAAGCAAACAAAAGCTGCTGGGGAAGTCCTCCAGATATTCAAGTGGGACTTACTGGTACAAAGACCCTACACCAGCTTGCTTAGAGAGGATGTGCAAAGAGAAGCTGTGGGTGGTGATGAGGCACAACTGGGGCTGCCTGATAAACACTTAACAAAGGGAATCCCCTCTCTGTTCTGTCCCATGCAGAAAGGATTCAATTCCCACTTTCACACCAGATATATGTTTATTTTCTGGTTTTCCTGTTTTAATTAAGCCTGTGCCCTCCAGTTCTGTGACTGTAGCCAGAGCTCCACAAAGTTTAGTAAGGCCAACAGAGGAGGTTTCTTAGTTAGAAATGATTTTAATTTAGTTAGGATGGAGTTTCACTTCCGTTGTCCCATTCAAAGGTCTGCACTGTTTCAACAGTTCCCAGACACCCTTATCTTAGCCTGCATCTCTGTTCTCATCAAATGATGTATCTTGAAGGGACTGCTCCCGAACAGGACTTGTTAAGACTGGGAATAGGTTGGATTTCTGTTAAAATCCTTAAGGAGGAGAGTTTCTTGCCCTCCCCAGGCTAAGTGCAGTGTTTCGGGAGAAAGTTCTGTGGAATCCCTCAGGATTCGAGCCACAGCGGAAATGTTAATGTTTAAGAGAGAAACAGAAGCAAACAGATGACTGGTTTTGTGAGGCGATTCATTGCTGCTCGGTCTATACATGGCAAATGACTGTGTGTTTCAAAATTCATTCTGGAGCAGAGATTTCCATTTAAAAAGTAGCCCATTAGCCTTTGATTCTCCTGAATAAAGCATTCCGTTGGGGATTATCCACCCATCTCACTACTGGGTGGGCCTAGCTGCAGTAACTGAGAGTTTCTGCTCATTAGGGCTCTCTGAATGTACACCTTCTCCAAAAACGTTTTCAAACGCTTGCCAGAGCAATTAGTTCTTTTTCCCCGTGAAAGGAGTTTGCTGGTGAAAAGAGGCGAGCAGGACATGAAGGGTGGCTAATTATCTACAGATTGGGTACAACCCAGACGCCAACAGTGCAAACTGCCCTTCTTCCCACAGTCTGCCCTGGCCTGGCTTGAGTTCACACTCATTAACCTTTCAACCAAGGCTGCTAGCGAGGATCCCTCTTCATTCCATGTGCAGCTCTGTTGGGTTTTGGGGGAGAGAGAGGCACGGTGAAAGCATCTGTTAAACAATTTCACTGCTAACAGGATTTAGCATTGCTGTGAGTTGGCAAGGGCAAAGGACTACGAGGTACAATGAACCTAGGTAGGTCTCTCTTGGTAATGTTGAAATATTTCCGAAGGGCAGTTAGTGAGCTGAACTCCTGTGGAAAGCTGTAAACCTAATTTATATCCTGAGCCTTTGGAATTCTGCTTCCTTCTTCTCACACAAGAGCCTTGTTGGTTGTCCTTTTTTTTTACTGTCTGGTCTACCATGAAAGAACTGATCAGTTTTACTCATTCTTTTCCACCTCTGCTTCCTGAAGTTCGGCTTTATAATTCAAATTTAGATCTCAAATTCAAAGTAATTTGTTTTGGGAGATTGCTGAGCACACACCAATTCTGATAAAATGAATGTGAATGGCAGATATATAGTCTATAGATAAATAGATAACGGAACATATGTTCTAATAGTCTTACTGAAGCTGATTAAGATTTCTTGAATAGAATTTAGCAATAATAACAAGAGTTTGAGGTCTGTATTAATCACGTTGAGCTCCCCCTAAAATTTCACAAAAGCCTCTAACTCCTGCCACCTCCATCAAGAGCTGAATATGGAATATCCTTAGTGCTTTGTCGGATATGAAAGCCAACACAAAGTTCCAGCGAGCCTGTGATGGCGACAGGAATGCCGGTTCTTGCAGATCAAGCGTAGTGGCAGTAACTGCAGCAGGGATCTCCCTCTCTGGTTGGGCTACACGCCGGCAGGGATAACAAAGAGTAGAGGATTAACTGAAAATAGCTTCATCTTGAAAAGTGAGCTGATCTCTTTTCAAGCCCCACAGTATTATGTTCAGTTTTATATTCCCAGCGCTGGGGGTTGTTATGGCTGAACAAACGTGTGACCACCAGAACAGTAACATAAACCCACTGCTGCTCTACAAATGAGCAATGAGGTTTCACCTCCTCTGCAGCTCCAGTAATTGGTTATTTGTAATAAATTGCTTTCTCAAAGGAACTTTGCCTTTGACTATCTGGAGACCTACATCGCAGAAAAATCTACCTGTCAGGCTTCAGCAGACAGAGTTAGTGAGACCCCTTGTTCATGCGGACATTGAATACAGAACTGGAAAAAGCCCTAAAAAACCCACCTTGGGGTTCAAAACCATTCAGTTGTGGTACTGTGACTAGCCTGCTGACTTTGAGAATGCTCTTACCATGCCCATCGCAATTTTATCCCCAATAAAAGCGTGGGTTTCTGTCACATTGGTTTTGTACAACAGACTACAGAACAAGCGTTTCATTATTGGTAATTTGAGTATTCTCTTATTTTCAACCCATGTGCTCTGACCCCTCTCCACTCCACATCACTGCTTACCTGTAGTACATTACTGACACAGTGGAAATTTCTCCTGTCCTTGGTGGTCAGAGAGGTTTCTGCCCGTACGCTGAGAAACAGCCCCATGTTAAAACACAGCTCCGAGGAGCTAACGGGGCTGTGTGACTGTTTGCTCTGCCTGCTCCCTGCTCTCAGTTTTCTAATCCCACACCTCTTGGTTTTGACGGCAGGATGACACTGACAGCATATGCTGCCAAGAGCAGATAAACCGTTCCATCTACTGGGCAGATGGCTTCGTTTTTGTTTACTCCATCACAGACTACGAGAGCTACCGAGTCATCCGTCCCCTCCACCAGCACATCCGCAAGATCCACCCGAACGCTAATATTCCCCTGCTTCTGATGGCGAACAAAGGAGACCTCCTGCGAGCCAGGCAGGTGTCCTCCAAAGAAGGACTCCAGCTGGCCAGTGAACTGGGAGGTACTTACTATGAAGTCTCAGCCCGGGAGAACTGTGAGGGAGTGCATGAAGCCTTCCAGCAGCTTTGCCAGGAGGTCAGCAGGATGATTGGGAGCTGCAATGGAGAGAAACGAAGAGGCCTCCACCTTGTCCGGCCCAAGTCTCCAAACATGCAGGACTTAAAGAGACGTTTGAAACAGGCTCTGACTTCCAAAGGGAAATCTGCCACCACACTTTGATGTAGCTGGCAGAAATCGTTTGCCACAGCCCTGAGAAAAAAAAGGCAAGGAAATAAGCTGGTAATAAGCAGCATCGCTGAAATTCAGCAGTCAGGTTGTGTGAGAGGCTCTTTCCTTTCATCTTTACATCTTCCTTAAAAATCCTGTGCCCTTTCAGCAAAAGGACTTACAGAATTTGCTCTTTGGGGCCAGAATTTAGAAACTGTGATTTAAAAAATAGACTGCCCCAAATTATTTCCTTTTTCAAAGGGACACAGCCAAATAGTTTAGGCTTAAAATGTGGATTTTCTTAATAAAAATAGTTAAATCCTACTTTTAGAAGTGAATTCTCTCGAGTATGGTTGTATTCCCAAACATAGGCAATAAGCTACAACAAGACATGAGGAGAGTGACACGAGCTATACTGAGCAAGCAAAACTCACCGGATTTGTTTAGTGACAAGACTGGAAAATAAAGGCAACAAGTAAATGAAGAACATAAATAATGAAAAGTAGTAATGGAAAGCTTTTAAACTGCAGTTCAGAAAGTGATCTGAGCAACTTGGGGAGAGATTTGTTCACATGCAAGCTTTAGCCTTCCAGAGTCTCTTTAATGGGAGATTTTTTTAAAAATCACTATTTTTTTCAGATTCTCTTTCTTTAAACAAATATTGACTGTTTCTGAAAGTGATTATATGGGCAAAATACCTACTTGCAGCAGCATTTTGTAGTCAGTTTCTCCATGGCCTACTCCTCATTTTTCTGTAGGATTCCTACATGGCAATGAGAAGGGGATGAATAAAGCAGCGTGGTTTAAAACCTGCAAAAAACAGACTGTATTAATCAAGAGCAAAGAGGTGACGTGGAACTCTTAAACTTTTTTTTTTCCCCAAACTAGTTAGATTTCAAGATGCTGTTTTAAAGGATCAAAGCCTTCACATAAAGTGTATTTAATTAATTAGAATTTTTTTTTTTTAAGAAGGAAAGGTTTTAGGGTGCCTGAAATTTCTGGCTTTGGGAATTCCTCATTTTAGTATTTGCCTTAAGACCAGACCTTGCTCGTTACCTCGCCATGGATCACCAGTCTACCGACACATATTTCCCTGGCTTGGTGTCTCAGCAGTACAAAGGGATTTGAAGCTGTATCCTGCGAGCTGACCCGTTTTATGGTAGCAATAACAACAGCATGAAGCATCCATCATTCTGTCCTCAATGAGAGTGGAAAGCACCTGGATTGGACCGTGTAAAAGCGATGACATAACAACCTGTTCTTTGAACAGACCATACCAGCAATTCACAGGCCCACGAACTGAAGTAAAGCTCAAGGAGTTACCCTCAGAACACAGAAGGGAAAACTCTGCTTTGAGGGGAAGAGGAAAATACTTCCAGCTGCAGCTTCAGCTGAGCTAAATCAACCTTTTACTCATTAGGAGCAGCAAAAACATGCATTGAGTCTGATGAGTATTTATATAGCTCAGGGCTTGAAAATGTGTTTTATATTTTTCTTGTCCCTGCATTAGACAACTCTAGTTGTGATTTTCCTTATCACCTCGACTCGCTCTATCTACAGCTCACTTTCTGTTTAATTTATTGTCGTCCACAGCTGGGCATCTGAAAATGTCTTGTGTTCTAATTAACTTAAAATTATTTTATTCACACACAAGAACTGCACCTTTTTATAAAATGAGTTTCGAGTGGGAGTAGGAGGGGAAAAGAAAAGTTAGGTCACGCAGAGACTCAAACAATATCAGAGGATTTCTACTTTAGCTCGTGGTTAATTAACAAAGTGATGTTTGAGCAGTGTTGTTATTCATTGCAGGCACTTCGGTACGGTGTGTATTAGCACAGAATTTCAATATTTTAAATTACTAATATCAAATCTGAAGATTCAATAACATGAAATAGAGCAAATGGTTTGCAACAGACACACAAACAAAGTTGTTTTCATTGGAAATATGATCGCCAATTTTGAATAGTAATTAAATATTTTATCATTCCAGTGCTGTATAACAAGGGCTTAATTTGCCAAAGACAGTTTGCTGACATCTGTTTTCTTAAGAGCCTAAGAGAATTAGGTGCTCTAGCTTGTTCAATTTGTTTGTAACTTGCTCTTTCAGCTCTAATCCTTTTGTGATTTGGGAAGAAAGTTCAACAAATTTCAAACCTGTCAATGTTTTCTCTTCAATGGTGACTAATAAAAACACGCAAGGTCTTTCCTGAGTAGTGTATAAAATGACTCCTTTACATCTTTAAATGCTCCTTGTTTATACTAGACTACATTTTTTTTTTCCTTTCTTATAACCAAACACACCCAGCTTTGGAAGTATACACAAGTATTCCTATATTTGTACTCTTCCACAAGCAAGTGTTCCCACATTCCTGCAGCACTAGTGCGGAAAAAAAGTCTTCATTTTGGCTAAGGCCAAAAAATCCTGAAACATTTAAGTCCTCTCCTAAACACTAACATATGGCAAACATTTATTCTGCTATGGAAACTTGAGTGTTGTATTTCCTTTGTTCATTGACCAGCGATACAATCCTGTAATAGCTTTGATACTGGTTTTAAGCCAGGACATAGTGTCTACAGAAGACAAAAGAGCTCAGCACACATCCCTGTGCCATGGGAGCTAAGTGAGGCTGAGGAAGGAGAATGGTAGCAGGGAGAAGAGGAGGCTCCAGAATTAAGTGCCTAAAAATAATCCTGCAAAATATCAAAGATTAGTCATGTAGAACCTGATCCTGAATTAGAATCTTCAGGCTGCCAGGGAAAAACATGTATTCTGCTGAAGGTTTAAAATTAAGCCTCTAAAGAAGGTACTTAACATAAAGTCAAGAGAGGAAAGGAAAAAAAAGATTGGAGAGTAGGGGTTTTTTGGCTATCAAGGCAAATTCGCTTCTCAGTTATATCAGTTAAGTCCAGATTAACTCCATTGGAAGCAATAGCAACAGTAACGAGCTGTAGAATTCACTTTTTTTCCCCCATCCCTCTTCATTCTCCTGAGCAATTTACATCTTGAGCACCATCTGGTTTTCAAGATGGTTTACAGCTGGGTTTACTTGGGCCCAAAGCAGTCAAGTGATTTGCCCCAAGGTTACACAGCTGAGCAAGCACTTGAGGGGAACTCCAACCCTGTGTCCTTTGTAATTAATTCCCAGCTCTTTCCAACACCTACCAGACCGTACCACCTCCCTCCAGGTACGCACAAAGCACAGTGAGTTGCATTACACAAGAATGTAATTAAAAGTTGGGAAAAGTCACTCAAATTACGAGCTATGTTAGGCACTGACTGAGCAAAGTACTCCTGACATGCCGGCACCGTGCGCAATTCTAGCAGTGCCAAGATTGGCTTAGGAGTTGCAGAAGATGTTTGTAAATGGTTATTTTCTGCAGGATTTCTGTCAAGTCACGTCTCTCACACGTTTCCAGTGGTTCTCCGTGGAAATATAGGGTGACTTGGGAGACAGGAAAAGCAGGCTCCATTTTTAACTTCTCCCGTGACTTGGTGATCTTGGCAAGATCTCTTCATCGACGTTACTGTGTCTGTGAGAGGCAGGTCACAGACACATTTTTGCGCTTCAGCATCCGCAGGAGAGAATCCCCAATGAGGAGGAAAGAAATCACCCACATTTGCAGTAGGGATGGCTTAAACCTTAACATCTGAATTCTCGATTCCAGATTCCTTAAACTCAGAGTTGTTTGGATCTCATGTTTACACTTGAAACATGGGAAGAAGTGGAAAATTCAGATCTTGATTGCAAGGAGCGGCTCGGAAATATTTGTATCCAGTGTACCTGGCTGCTCACAGGATTTATGTCAGGTGTTGGAAGGAAGAGGGAAGAGTAACTTTCTGAGGCACGGAAACAACCAGAAAACAGTTGGCTAATTGTTTTACAAAGGAACTGGAAGGCCGCCGGGTTATTGTTACTGCTGGATGATTTCCCTCTGCCCACTGGTGAGCCAGGAGACTTTGGGTCAGAATCACACTGACTCTGCTCGAGCTGCAGCTGTATTTGCGGAGCTGATGCACGGCCCTGAAGCAGCAGAACATAGTGACATATTTGCCTGTATTTAGTCGTTTGTGCGTTTTCAGCGTTCTAACGAGCTGTCCCTGTCTCCTTTGGGGCTGGCGCAGGTAAAGCCAGGCAATTAAAAGTTAAAAATGATCTCCAGTTTCACTCTAAAAACCTCAAAAGCAAGGACAATGGTGCTAGAAAAGACAATCCAATCTATCACCTCTGGACACAAAGCAAGACTCTTCCTCTGGTAATTTTTCACCCCTGTTCTCACTGGCTCTGCCCTTCCTTGTCCCTCCCCATTCATGCCTTTGTTCTTGTTTAATTTAGCAAGCAAAAACTTCTGCAGTTGTTCTTCCTTAGGCTTAGAAATCTATTTTTTGCTGGTTAGCTTCGATTTTTTTTCCAAATCTTTTCACTCCAAACATGGTTTATAGCAAAAGAAGAGTGTCTACTTAGCCTTCTGACCTTATTTACCTAAAGCATTTTCAAGCACAGCTAAATGAAGTCAGTATAAGTTGGTATTTAGACAAAGCTTTGAATTTGTGCCATTTCTCCCCAAGTGCTTTCACTGGCTTAGCCCCATGTTTCCTTCCCTTGTCTTCTGCTTACAATGCTGAGCTCATTTTCGTTGCGTACTTAAACCTGTTTAGTTCTTGTAAAGTTTTGCTGCTCTTCTCTAAAAATCTCTTTGCTTTAACCAAGCAAATTCTCTCCTTCAAGCAGCTGTGCAAGTGGCAGCTGAGCTCAGAACAGCCGGTGATTTTCTGCTCTGTCAGATTTTCGCCCATTATTGAAGGCTTTCCAATAAGCAGGAGCCTGGAGAGCGATACAGCAAATTCAGTTTTAGTCACCCTTCATCCGTTCAGCCTCCTTTGATGACAATAATTTTATCCATCACGAAGTGGACAAAGTTTATCCTCAATGATAATGTTCAGCACGGGTTCCTACAGATGGAAAAAACCCCAAATATGAAGCACAGCCCTGAGTTGATAGGCTCTGTAAGACCGATGGGCTAATCCATTCAGGGGCTGTCATACCGATCTTCTTTTCTTTAGAAGATGCATTTTTGGCATTTTCCTTTTTATCCAAAAGGGTTTCAAGACACAGGCTCTGGATCTCATCACACAGACACTCACCAGCTCCTCTGCAGCCAGTCGAGGGGAAGCTGCACATTTTCGAAGCAGGGTGGGTGAAAGTATGCGTGCCTCGTGCTGTTATTAGGGATGGTTGTGGAGACTGCTCCCAAGAGTAATGTTTTTCTTCTTTCAGGGCAATAATGCAGAATGCTAGCAATCAGTAAGTGGTCATTTTGAAAAGATACTAGTTCTGTTTGCTGACTCTGGAGACACACTGCGCCTTCTCTGCTGCTTAGAAAGCTCACCAGATAGGCAGGGGCTGGGCTTTTTCCGATGCAGCCTTTGAACTCTCACTAAGAGTTGAAATTATGCCACTTCTTGATGGTGATCCAGGTTTCCAGATGCTTGCAAGAGCCACCACTGCTCTTCCAAGTAGCCTGCATTGTGTTTTGCTTCAAAACTCTCAATATTTTCCTATGCCATGATGAGAAAGTGGAATATCACACTGAAGCCCAACAGCCCATTCTCCTGTCTCCCTATTTTTGATGAAGATCACGGATGTCTGAGCTGGTTTTACATTTGTTGGGGACTAGAACTCATACTCTACAGACAAAGGTGTTTGCCATTTCAAAGGAGGATGACTCATCATTATTTAAGCAGCAGAACAAGGTATGCTGTCATACACCTCAGCAGTTCTGTGACTGTCAGTGAATAGCAGTGGGAAAGGGGAACGAAAGGCATAAAATCTCTGAATTACACTCCTGTGTGTTTGCAGTATGAGAGCCTGACTCTCCCTCAAGCACTGGGAGAGGTGGATGGCGGGTGGCAGGGCTGAATACAGAGAAAGCAGCGATGGCAATTCTGGCTGAACAGTCTGCGCTGCAGTCCCTCCGCTTGTCAACATGGCTGAGAAGAACCTCCCAAGTGCACACAAAGGGGTGCTGGGAGACCAGGGGTTCTCTCCGGAGGAATCAAAATTCTGCTTCTGTGAAGTACACATCTGGAAGTGCTTGCTGGAATGAGAAACCAGAATCCAGGCCTTGGAGACCCATTAGCATTTCCCATCTACTTCCTTTCAGAGCAGTGGTGAAAACCCCACGTCTTCGTCACATTCCAGCCCACGTGGTTCCATTATGCCTATGTCAAAGTCACTCCTTCTCCTAAAGGTCCACAGAAGTATTGCTGGTCTCGGTGTAGATACTGGTACAGCTCCAGCAACGAACGGTGGGTTTGGGTTGCCATTATCCACCCTCTTAACTGCCAAGACCACCTATGAAGTCCAGAGGCCAAGAGCTAGTACCAAATACCAAATATATCTGACCAACCTTCCCCAGTCTGTGCTGGAGAGCAGTAACTGGCTCTCAGGAGAGACGAAATCTGCCAACAGAGCAGCTTTAAATCCCAGAATACATATTTGTGTCAGGTCTGTGAACTGATACGTTTTATACGTAAGTGCTGTTCCGCTGGCATTATTTATTAGGCAGCTTTGAGAAGGCAAGAAGTTTTGTTTCTAAATCCCGAGTGCCAATCGTTGAGATTCCTCATTTTATCTATTTTTGTCTTTTTAATTTTAGCCATTTGCACTTGTGAACCTTGCACTGGGGAATGAAGTGAAACAAATGGAGCCAAAGGTTCATCTCTTTATATGTTTGGCAGTGCACACTTTCCTCACACTGCAAATACGTTTCAACACTGGAAGAACCAAGAATCGTGAATAGAGCTGAGAAGATATGTCCTGTTTGCAAAGCCCAGACACCCCTGGGGTGCATTAAGAAGAGTGTGACCAGCAGGTCAAGGGAGGTTCTCCTCCCCCTCTACTCTGCCCTAGTGAGGCCACATCTGGACTATTGGGGTCCAGTGCTGGGCTCCCCTGCAACAGAGACAAGGAACTACTGGAGAGAGTCCAGTGGAGGCTACAGAGATGCTGAGGGGCCTGGAGCATCTCTGTGCCCAGGAGAGGCTGAGAGCCCTGGGGCTGCTGAGCTGCACAAGAGAAGCCTCAGAGGGGATCTGATCAATGCTGAGCAAGAGCTAAAGTACTGGGGGCAAGAGGATGGGGCCAGACTTTTCTCAGTGGTGCCCAGAGACAGGACAAGGGGCAACGGGCACCAACTGGAACCCAGGAGGTTCCATCTGAACAGGAGGAGAAACTTGTTTGGTGTGANACCATGCTGGGATTCTGTGACCCCTCAATCCTTTCGCTGTGGCTACTGGTAGGACCCACTGCTGGGACAAGAATATACATCTAAAAAGCAATAGTGCTCACCACCTATTTAAACATGGTTTGCAAGGAGATTGAGAACTGAGGCTTCACAGGATCAAGGGAGAAGCCTGTCAAAGGGTTAAACGTTTCCTGCCTTTAATCTGAAATCACGTAATGTGGAATGAATGTTTCAGCTCAAACTGTTTCCTCACTCTGACAGCTTCATGGTGTGAGGTCAAAGTGTGGGAGAGATGAGGAGGAAGAGGGGGAGCACGGAGCGGTGAGCTAGTAAACCCAGAGAAGCACACGGACACCCAGAGAAAGCAAAAGGATGGTTTCTCAAGCAGCTTCGGCCCAGCTGGAAGGGCGGTGGTGGAATCATAGGCAAAGTGTCTGTGACTTTAAGGACTTCCTGCTCCGGCCTGTCTCTGCTTCTCCCATGTGTGCTGCTGCTCTGGGCACAGTTCCCACGCTACATTGCAAAAGGCGCCTTCAGTTTCTCACAGTATCTCTACCCAGACACAAACTGCAGCTTCGATTCTTCCTGCACCCTGCAAATTCAGGGGGTGGGTCCCCTTTGGGGCTACTGCTTGCTATATTTGTTTTTCCTGCCTGTGTGGATCTTTTCCTGTGCTACCAGATCTGTTTCGTGTGCCAAAAGGGCTCTACCCAATGCAGCAAACTTCAGTTTAAAAACTCCCCAGATTTCAAATTAATCTGATTTTTAGGACCAGCCTGATCTCAGATCACTCCTCACACAAAGACAGACTGGCCCGGTTTGATTTTATTTGAAGGCCTTCCTACACAGACAACGTAATTGCTCATCCATGACTATCGTGATGTGAAAATATATTCCTACAGGTCAGTGCATCGCAGGTTTGTCTGCTTCCCTTGGAGTTTTCACCTCCTCTGCCAGGCAAAAGTTTCCATTTGGGGAATTTTTGCTTATTTAATTTCTTGCCAATTAACAGAAACTTCTAATCACTGATACAGGGATTGAGAAAAAAACAAAACATAAACAATTACGCAGACACTTCAGTAAACACATTTTGTTACCCCTCCCCTTTAAGCCAAACACAGAATCATGGAATCACAGACTGGTGAGGCTTGGAAGGGACCTCTGGAGAGCATCTC
>VZZY01015193.1:552177-580860 GCA_013400335.1 Eurystomus gularis | reverse complement strand
TGCAGCTCAGCAGCCCCAGGGCTCTCAGCCTCTCCTGGGCACAGAGATGCTCCAGGCCCCTCAGCATCTCTGTAGCCTCCACTGGACTCTCTCCAGTAGTTCCTTGTCTCTGTTGCAGGGGAGCCCAGCACTGGACCCCAATAGTCCAGATGTGGCCTCACTAGGGCAGAGTAGAGGGGGAGGAGAACCTCCCTCGACCTGCTGGTCACACTTTTCTTAATGCACCCCAGGACACCATTGGCCTTCTTGGCCACAAGGGCACGTTGCTGGCTCATGGTTAACTTAATTGTCCAGCAGTCTCAACCTTCCTATTTTCACCCCAGGTTACACTCAGTCCCTCCCAATTCCTTGCTTCTCTTTCATAAACACCTCTAAGCAAGGGTACCACGTGCTCCTTTGGTGGGCCGGTGCTTTGGCATGCAATGGGGTTTTGCATGGGTGTTGGAGCTGCTGGTGACAGGCACGTGGCACTCCATGGTCACCTCTGCAGCCCCTGGTGTCCTCTAACTAAGTGCTTACACATCAACGCCATAAACCCTACAATACACTCCTCCCAAGTAGCAAAGATAAGGACCCCCCCCTCCCCAAATGATGTCAGTAACTCAAAGAGATTTGGTAGACGAGCCTACTGCTGAGAAGAGTAAATTCTGCATCTTCCCACCAAATGATAACAAATGTCTGAAGGGAATCAGCTGACAAATCCTCTTGCTCAACACCACTCCTAAGCTGCGTGAAAAAACCAAACTCCTTTCATGGCAGGAAATCCTCAGGCCAGGATGTCACCAGGATTCAGCAAGATTGAAATAACAGAGCTGCTAACAGTAGGTTTTGAGTGGTGAGCGATACGGCCCAAAAAGGCAGTGAGCGAGCATTTTGGGGGGCTGATAGCTACCAACCCTAGCTTAAGGCTATCAGGCAAACGTGCGTTCTAATGCTTTCAGGATCAAGATGCAGGCTCCTCCAAGGAGGAGGACTCTAGAACTCTTTTTAGGAGTTCTAGAGGAAAACAATTTCTTATGATTTAGGAAAAGGTCAGACTCCTGCCCACAGCTCCAAACATTTTCTTTCTAAGACGGACCACATGAAAGCTCCCTGAGGCCGGACCTGGCAGTTTCCAGCATGCAGTTTCAGCCTTCAAACGAAACTCAAAGATCCTAATTTAAGTCTCTCTTTTCATGCTACTATGTGTATTTTGGAACGTCCTTTGTGGGACACTACCAGTTCCTCTAGTCCTGTATCTTCACACTCCCTGTCTCCTGGGCACGTTTTCCTCTTGGTGCTGCTTAACATAATGCAATCTAGGGGACGGAGAACACCACGGGGTGTTGCTCAGGTTGTCCCACGCCTATGCTTCAATTCCAATAAAATTAAAATTAAAATGGTACTTCCTTCCTTTGTGAAGTGTTTTGAGATCTATTGATTAAACCTCCTGTGCAAGCCAGGTGTCACACTGCTTTCAATATTCTAGTGCTGCTCCCTTGTGTGGAGAAGAGCTGAAGGTTTGTTTTTAATAGAGCAGGAAGTGGGGATTAATCTTTGCTCTCTAGAGCAAAGCTAGAAACTAGCCTATAACTAGAAACTAGAAACAAAGCCTATAAGAGCTCTGTAGTTTTGGGGTAAACCGAGGAATGAACGACTGTTTCTAAGGCAAGTGAATCCCAGAAGGAGAAACCCAGATTGATGTCTCTCAGGGAGCTGAATTAAAACAAGGTCAGGCTTGGCAGGCTGCCTCCTCTTCACCTCGTGAATATTCTCCCGGGGACGGATCTGGAACGTAACTGTTTTGACACGGGGTTTCCTGTTGCAAATGCTCTGTGCAGGCTCTGTATCAAGCAGCCAGGATTTTTTTTTTTTTTAATATGTGCCTAAGCCACATTTTCAAGTGGTGCAAATTGCCATAGCATCATGAGAGTCTTGTGGAGCAAAAGAAATCCATCTGCAAGGTTTTATAAGCTGAGGATTCAACCCAGCCTAAAAATCACTGAGAGCAAAAGGTTTTTGAGGCTGAGAAGGTAGTTTCACGTATGCAGACAAAGCAGGGCAGCCATCTTTCCACAGCCCACGTTACCCCTGCAACTGCAGCGAAAGCTTGGCAGAGGCAGCCCTTGTGTCTGCTGGTTGTCTCCATTAAGTTACACAGAAACAGTTTTGTAAACAAAAGCCACCTTTAGTGGCCCTCTGATTGGCTTTGAACTCCTCACGCATATTTTGCGTTCACTTTCCAGGAATAGCCCAGTGAGATCCACGCTGCCACAAGAACTCTTAGTGACTGGGACTGATGTCTCTGGGATATCAGTCACCCCATCGTGCAGCATCAGGCTGCTACGATGCATGGGGGAGTCCTGGTCCACCTGTGGGCTGCTGGACTCTCATAAACCCAGTGTGACAGTACAGCCACAACCAAACAGATTATTTATAGATGCACCAGTACCTTCTAGCACGGTACAGAAGGTCGTGAGCTACCCACTGGCCATGCTGGTACGCCCAGATCGCACAGGAATCGCCTCTGCAGCCGTGCTAGACCCAGACCCAAAAGCAGCGTAGGTCTGTTAGCACAAAGCCGCATTCTAGCTAGTAATCCCTGCTTAACTGCAAAAAATGCAGCGCTGTGCTAACGCAGCCCTGCTGCTTCCAGTTTTGGAGCTGGTTTGGTCGGCATTAACCGAGGACTCGCTGCCCCACGCTCTATTGTGTGATGTGGACATGCCCTTAGAGTTATACAGCTGGGTATTTGTTCTGGAAACACTCGTGCACTCACCCACTCGGCGCTGAAACAATGCAATGTGATTTTTTTTTCTAAGTGGCCATAATTAACAAAGCACAACCCATCTAATCAGGCAGCGCTGCTCAACGTCACTGGAGAAATACACAGAAAAAGAATTACCTCCCCACTGCTTTTGAATAGCACGAAAAACAGAGTAAATAATCACACCGCAAAGAATTCAGTGGGCAAAACAAAGCCTAAATTCATCAGCAGTGTCATCTCCCTGCCTTTAAAGTTCAAGCAGCCTTTAATAGATGCTCTATGGGATGAGCAGCCTTCACAATCGCTGCACGCTTACCACGCAGTGAATTGGAGATGTGACAGACACAGTGTTCTGTAAACATCGAAGCTCACCAAAGCACGTTCATTTATTCTAACATCAATGCCACCGCGGTGCACGCCCAGAAATCCAGGTCTCAGCAAGAGCTATCACGTAAAAATAAACAGGACTCTCTGTCCAGTTATTTAGCAGGGCATAAAAGCAATTAAAGAGATACTGAGGAAACCAGTCATGGAAAATTTAGGTCATACTATTTCAATTTGGTTTTATGGCTATGTTCCTTCTTTAGAGTGTTTCCCTCCCTGTGCTCTACTGTTGTTTCTCATGATGACGGCAGCTACATAAGCATCAAGATGTTTGAGTGCTCTTCTGACTATCAGTGCCTGATTTACCTTTCAATGGTCCAGTAAGTCCAGATGCCCCAAAAAACACATAAAGCAAGAAGAAGGAAACAAAATGAACTCTAAGGAGCCTCTTGGCCTGGGTCTATTATGGGAGTTTTATGAAGCTCAAAAATTTTAAAAACAACACAATTATTTAGTACCAGCATATTTAGAGCAAAAAAAGAGCCCTGCCACTGTAAACTTGTTTTTTCTGTTACCAGTACTTCTGCATGTGTGAGATTTGATCTCAGTGGATCAACTTGTTGAATAATTGTTGTGCCTTGAAATTCTAGTCACTTCTAAGGGAGATACTTGCATTTCAATTCTAAGAAGCAGGGAAAAGCAGCTTGAACATTGTCTAGCACTATAGCTGTGGTTCCCAGCTCACTTCAACTTCTTTAACTTCCTCTCTACAGAGTGTCTACAACGTGTCATTGAAAACTCAGTTTGATGTTGTACCACTTTCAAGTGGCAGAAGGGCTGCGTGGAGGGCTATGCTTTATACCAACATTTAGATGTAAGGAGGAAGCTTTTCACTCTGAAGGTGGTGAGACACTGGCACAGGTTGCCCAGGGAAGCTGTGGATGCTCCATCCCTGGAGGTGTTCAAGGCCAGGTTGGACGGGGCTTTGAGCAACCTGCTCTAGTTGGAAGTGTTCCTGCCATGGCAGGGAGTTGGAACTAGATGATAGTTGAGGTCCCTTCCAACGTGAACCATTCTATGATTTTCCACTACTGAAGTCCCAAACAATGTGCTTTAGCTGCCCAAATAAGCGTCTGGGGATTTAATCCCATGGACTGGGATTAAACATCCGGCTGTCCACTGGATGTCCGTGGACATCTAATCAATCTAGGCTGTGGGGACATCAGTGTAGAATTTGGCAAAATATCAGCTAGGAAATTGGTAGTTAAACCACAGGAATAAAGGTGTGGTATAAGGATTTTGCTGTAGCAAAATATAAATAGAAATAGAAAACTAGTTAAAAGAGAGGTGATGCTAGAATGGACCAAAAAGGATTGGACTGCTATGGGCCAAATGCTAGATTCTGACAAATCAGACTCGGAAGCAATCTTGTTAAATATTTTTATAAATGATCCTGGCACAAACTGTCAGAACACGTGAGTAAAACTTGCTGACGATGTAAAGCTGGGAGGCACCATCAATCTACAGGAGGACCAGAGTGCGCTACAGGAAGAATGGAATTCCCCTGGGGAATTGAGTCAGAGTAATAGGATGCAAGAACAAACGCCGAGGGACCGAGAACAAGAATTTCTCCTTTAATCAGTCAGAAACAACACAGGAAGAGAAAGGCCAAAGTATATTACGGAGCAGGTATGAATATCAATGTGTTGCAGCTATGAAACAGGAAATGTGATCTGAGGAGGTGTCGGGTGCAATAATGCCAGGGGAGGCTGGGTTTATGAGCGGCACTCTACATGGCTGCTGAGACCTTCCCGAGTACCGCACACAGCCCTGGTCACCCACAGTCAGAACATAACAGGACAGGGGCGGGCAGAGGAACTATTGAGGGTAGGAAACTTGTCATATCAGAGGAGGCTCAACCTGTGGTTATATTTTTAAATCTCTGACCTCCAAAGATCCTGGAGCGGGCTAGAAATGTGTTTTCATGTCCACGTAGCATTGCGCAAGGGAACATTAGCTCAGACGGGGTTGGATGTTTGGTAGGGCTACACACACAGTTCTTGTGCCCCCGTTGGAGCCTCCAGCTTCTTCTTGCCCCCCAGGCTGCCTCTCTACATTGTGCTGCCACAAACATTCCTGCAGTCACCTGGGAATGGAATCAGAAAATTGATCCACCCAAAGACAATAAAAAGGTCATTTTTCAACATCAAGTCTCTAGACAGTCAAACATGTCTGGACTTCTTTGAAATCTGAGAGTTACCCAGTCAATGGTGACTTGGGAATCTTGGTGGAATTGTATTTTCATTCTTGGGAATGTAGGAGAAGGGCATGTCCTAATCTTTTACGCTGAACTGTTGCACCGCATTCATCCCCATAGCATTCTGCACTTTAATATTAAAGTTTTCCCTCCTGGGCAGACTGACTCCAAGGGTTTAAAATACACAGAAAAGAGGAGCTAGCCACTATGGCTAAAAGAAATGGTTGTCGTGAGGATGACTGACCCTAAACAGAGAAAAATCCAATGCAAAATGACAGATGAGGAATAAACCAAGATTTTCTTCTGCATCACCCTGAAGCTGCAGCTCGAATCTGGGATGATGCAGAGAGCTCCTTCAGTGCACACCTATCCAAGGAGCATGGCCATGGGTGCAAACCACAAGCGCTGGGGCCCCAATTAATTCCCACTGTCTGCAAACCTGCAATGACACCTACTGGCAAGCAATCCGAGATGTTCCTGCTTACAAACAGCGTGAGCCTGCGTGCCTCTAAACTTCTAAGAGACTGATTTTTAGATCCTGGCCTTCCATCCTCAAGGTTCCCCATGATGGTTTTGTACATCCTAGTGCAGGAAGTTGGACTCACTTTAGCCCAGCTTATTTGCAGACCACTCATTTACTATTTCTGTCCTCCGTTCTGAGCTGAATAACCCACACTGGACTACGTCAGTCTGTGGCTAATGTGCGTGGGCACTGGGGCCTCGTTTCTCTTCTCACTTCAGGCCAGGTCAGTCAGGTGTGTACAGCATGGACCATCCATGGACCTACCCTTCCACACTAACAGTTCTGTTATCCTACAAGACAGGAGTTGCCCTTAAACTGCAGTTCTCAGTACTCAGCACCTAATTGCTCTGTGAAGGCCTCAGAAGGCAACTGCAGTTTATCTGCAGTTGTCAGCAATAACACCTAGACGATCACCCATGAAGTGGTGAAATGGAGCAGGCATCACTTCAGGTGAAACAGTCCCACCACAGACAGGAAGGGGAAGCAACATTTGCTAAACCAACTGATATTTGGTAAAAGTCTTGGTTTAGAACCCAACACTGGAATGTTTCAGAGCCAGTGAGAGCACATTTCCTCTAAAAACCTTGGTTTCCTCACCTTAAAATGAAGACTTGGACAAAAGATATCCACCAGATCCCTGGAGGACTGTTGGTATGCTCAGCAATCATAAACCAAAGGAAGGCAGGAGATGTGACCCAGATGTGAAAAATCTCAATCCTCAGCTCAGAGACTTTCTAATTTTGAAGAAACAGTATGGAAAGCAAGGGAGGAGTGGGGTGGGAGACACCACATATAGTCCCCAAAAGCTGGATGGGTTTTAGTGTGTGTTCTGTCAGTCTGCTGGAACACAGCAGAACGATTAACACTTGCACAGGGTGCCATAAATTTGAGGAATTTACTCTACAAGCAAAATAATTAGAGTCAGGAGTCCCACATAGGATTTTCTTACTGAATTCCTCGGACTTGTCCCAAATTTTAAATTGTCTCCTTTGTCTCTCTCTAACATATTTCTGGCTGACACTACAGCCATGCATAAATAATGAAAGTTCCCTACATTTTTTTTCTAAGACTGTAATTACTAATTTACATGAAAGAAAACCTGCAGCAGGAATGTTCTGTATTTGTAAATAGGTAAAGAGCTGGACAGACAGATTATCTGTTGGCATCCCTGAAGAGTACCCAGTCCACAGTAATCACATTAACTTTGGATATCTACAGAGTAGACATAAATATCTGAAGGCTAGTTTTCCAACTTCTCTCTACAACTAAGAGAAACGAGTACTTGAAGGGCACACTTTGTCTCCTCCTAGACATCTGGAAATAGCCCAGGCAGGGTGAGATGAATTGTGTCTCAGAGAAGAACCTATTTTTCCCTTATATGGAGACACCATATAGAGCAACCTTATACAATACGTGTAAAAAACTTGTAGAAAAGATCCTATAAGGAGAGTCTGGACACGTATCTGGTGTGGCAAACATCACATGTGGAGAGATGAATTCTCTCCTCTGACCTTAAGAGAGAGACCTTCTTGCAACAGCCTTTGTTGTACGTAGCATGAACTTCTACTGCACAGACATTGTCCCTTTTATGAAGAGATTACAATATTTTAATGAAACTTTCAACTGAAGCAGGTATTGCATTGTGATATCCTCTGATCACATTAGCCCACTTATTTTAAGGCTTACCTTTACCTCTCTGCTTAACACAAATGGGACAAATAACACCCATAACAATGGTTCAAGACTGGGCACCCAAAGCCTCCAGAGTCTCTTACTGGCACAAAACCGCTCAGCCCAGAGGGTACCAATGACTGGTCACAGTGGCAGCACCAGTACAACTACCGGAGCTCATTTGGTTTACCCCATATTTGTCTTTTTTCCTATTAAACCACCCCAGACTGGGGGTCTCTCCTGTTTGAGACATCAGGGGGAAAAGCAGCTGCAGGTGTAACTTCCTACAGAGGTTCCTACAAGTTTTTCCTCGCATTAAGTGTCGTCCTTCTGGGAGCTATATAAGTACAGTCGCTGAGAGGCAGATCTTACTCAGAGGAGGAAGCCACCACAGACTGCAGAGCAGCACTGGGGCCCTTAATTTGGGCATTTGGCTCATCTAAAACTTTCTATGGTAAAATAACAGTATCTCTTTATGTATCTCCAGGAAACAATTCCACTTCCAAATGGACTAGTTTGTCTGTGGTTACACGGAGAGCGAATATAGTATTTACTTAATTTGGCCAATTCTGAGATCTTCCTTTAATTAGAGCTAAATACAGTCTGTTCTTGAAATTCACTTATTTATACTATTCGGCGTCCCCACTGATATAATCAAACGAGAACTCTGCCTGTAACTATGTTTTTCCTCCTGCATTTAGAGCTCAGGGCATTCCACAACACTTTGAGGCCAAAGTCTGCGACTTCAGAGAACCAGTTCTTTGGCAGGAGTCATTTCTTGTGAAAATATTTTTTGGCCCAGAATGACAAGGCTTATGTGGTTCCCCATAGTTCCCTATCACTAAAATACCACAAGCTGTTATGGAATGAAAAGGAGTCACGAGGCTAAGCCAATGTCCTCTGGATCACTGAAAATCCAAGAAGCTGATCCAATTTAAGAGGCTGATCCAATTTAAGGGTCTGTCCTAAGAAAAGATGGATTTCTTTTTTCCCCCCAAATCACATTATCGTTAAAGCTTGTCTAGCCACATAAGACGATAGCTTCTTGAAGGGTGAAAGCATAACCTTACCTGGTACCTCACCTGCATGAACTGCCAGAAACCAAATGCTTGCTTTCAGAGCGAGAGTGAGCTTGGGAATGAGCAGTCGCCATCAAAACCCACTCAAGAGACACAGCGTGCTTTGATTAGCTGTGCAGGAGGAGCAGATTAGCAGCCTTATGGAATTAGCAGCTGATAAACTACTACAGCTTGAGCTGCTGCAGCCCCACCGCGTGTACTTGAGCTTGAATTCCTCTCTCCCATAGCCTCGTTGGTGCAAGATTAAAGGACCAAGGAATCTGGGGTGCAGCTTAATGTGGGGACAGGGCGTGGGGTGGTGTTGAGGGAGCTCAGGCACCTGCACAGGCCACTGCTGTCACTTCAGGGATCACTGGATATACGTGAATGAAAATGGAGTATGGCAGAGAGCTTGCTGGGTCAGGGAGATGAAAAGAGAGAGGGATTAGTCCTGATGTCACTTCCATGAGAGTTGAATATCTGGAAAAGTTTTTTTTCCAGGGATTTACTAGATGTGAGTTCAGTGTTCTCGGGGTTTAGGAGACAAATATCCTTCACACGAAACTCAGCAGGACAAATGCTGTCAAAGAGTGAGGGAAAAACTCGGTTCTTTATAAAACTGCTGCAGAGGTGTTTCTCTTCAGATCCGCTCCTGAAGCACATAAGTAGAGGGATGCCCAGTTACCACCCCTGCGCATGACTGGGATAACTGGGAGATGGTAACCTCATGAATTTACACCTTCTCACACGTACACAAAGGCTGCAGGGAAAATGAGGACGTTTCTTATTGCCCAACGCCCTGGGACGTGGCAGACACCTCCAAAGATGCTCTGAAAAGTCTTATTAGAGGCCGTACAGCAAAGCGTCGTGAGGCACACTGCGAGAACAAACCAGGGAAGGCTGGGAAGCGATTCAGGAGAAGCAGACCTCACCTGGGAAAGGCGATTACTTCGTATGGCACAGCACACGCCTCCAACCCATCTTAAGTATTTTTCCTCCTCAAGCCCCAAACCTGAGCGTTATTCTTTTGCTTTGGTGTAGACAGAAGGATGGAGTCCCGGGATGCTGCCGTGTATAAAGATACGCAGTGCCTGGCCTTTCTCGGGGTGCAAGGCTTGACACAGAAAAACCTAACATGTCAAAGTCTCCTTTCCTCCACCTTTTATAAGTATTTCTACTTCTACATTGAAAGGTGAAACAAACGAAATTTGGCATTTTACAGCTTTTAGCGATGTAAGTAGCAACAGAAAGCTTTTGAAAACAGAATCAAAGCTGCTGGATGCCGAGATGCAATGATTCCGTTTTCATTCGCCACTTCAGGTGATATTAATATGGCAGCAGAAGAACCAGGGGATCAGAGCTGAATCAAACACTTCACAACAAGAAGATTTGGGTTTTTTTTTCTTAAAATTCGTTATTTTCAAGCATACAATAGAAACCAAATGTCTCCATCAGGATTAGGCCATAAGCCACCCACAGAAAACAAGCATTGCCAAATATAAACCATCCCGATGCTTTTTTTTTTCCTGTCAGCAAACAAAACACCATCAGCTTGTTTACACAGAACTGCAATCAGCTTCGCAATTAAGGAAGGCAAAAACTCAGCAACTGATTTGCATTATTTTCCATGCAAATGGAGCATTTATCCAGGCAGCAGATTTCAGCCAATTCTCTCCGGGGAGCAACGCGCGGCAGGTTAAATGGCATTGCTTGTTGGTAGATCCAGAAGAACCACAAGAAAAGAGCAGCACAGTAGGAAGGGCCAACCGTTTCCATTTTCCTCCAAGAAGGTGTTGTTATGAATTAGAAACTGCTAGTCACTGCAGTGTGTGGGTGCAGGACACGGAGAAGACTCAAGATCGCTTTCAGAGAGAGCTTTTCTAAATCCATAAACAAATTTATTAAGAAGGTAGCTCCTTACCCAACACCAGAACTACAGCATGAAGAAGTGCTTTGCGTGTCATCGACCCTGACACCAGCCCTGGGCAAGGCACGGTGACTTATTCATTTTTTAAGCTGCTACCTGCTGAAGCCAGGGTTTGACTCGATCCCTCTCTCAGAATACATCAAGCACAGCGTTGGTGTTTGTATAATAGGGAATGCTGGTTAAAATCCCAGAAAACAACTATAAATATGGGGGGAAATTCATTTGACGTCAGGACAACTGGGTGCTCTGTCAAAGGTAGATCAGCCGATACGGGAAACAACAGTGCAGGGTCAAAGTCTCTTTACTTTTGAACGTTTCCAAACGTAGACTCATAGAATCAATGTGATGTATTAGGACTTCACTTGCTATGGAGAGATTTAAACTTCAGGCTAAGATCATAGAATCATAGGGTTGGAATCATTTTGGGTTGGGAGGGACCTTTCAAGGTCATCGAGTCCAACCCCCTGCAGGGAGCAGGGACATCTGCAACCAGAGCAGGTTGCTCCGAGCCCCGGCCAACCTCACCTGCAATGGTGCCAGGGATGGGGCAGCCACCACCTCTCTGGGCAACCTGCGCCAGGCTCTCACCACCCTCAGCATCAACAATTTCATCCTTATAGTCTAAATCTCCTTCTTTTAGTTTAAAATCATCAGTCCTTGTGCTGTCCCAACAGGCCCTGCTCAAAAGTCTGTTCCCATCTTTCTTACAGGCCCCCCTTTAAGCACAGTTTTATGCTTGGATCAAATTCTTTGATTAGAAGTGTTTCAATTGTTTCTCACCGTCTCTTCAGAAGGCCTCAGTTCTGTGGGTATTCTGTGTATTTTTATACAGAATCAGGACTAATTTAAGATTATGACACGTAGCTCGGCTCTGTGGATCTACATATTAAGAGCATATTGCTATTGGCTGGAGAAATGCTTGTTCATCCAACTTACAAAAAAATCCAACATTAAGTAAATCAAGATGGTGTGAAGAAAGTTTCAGTTTCACAAGGTGAGATCCCGTAACCTTAGCTTTTCTGCCTGTTATTTACAGCAGGTAGGCAGAATTCTTGCAGTTGTGCTTTTCGACAACCTTCACATATTTAGTCAGAAATTTTTGTTTCTGGAATCTTTCTGTGTTGTCATGGAAATTATCACCAAGTCCCTAAGACTAGGATAACAATTTTATGACAAATTACAGGAGATAGGGAAGGAGAATATTTTGGCATAAGACAATACTTACAAGGAAAAAAAAATCCACGCAACATTTTTGCACCCTTAAAAGGCATCCAGTTAAAGATTACTCTCTGATCTCTGCCCATTCTTTCTAACTAGGCCAGTGTAAAATCCATCAATCCACAGAAAACAGTTTTGTGCTGGATTCAATAAAGAGCAGCCCATGCAGTCCAGGGAAGGCTGGCCAGGATATCTCAGGCTGCTTCCAACCATTCATCCGAAGCATCAGACACCAACATCCAACAATGCATACCAGCACAGAAATGGCAATTTCTGACCATTTGAACATCTGAATCTCGCAGACGATGTCCGTCATAGACACCCTGTGCCATCACCAGGGCTCTAAACCTTTATAAAATTGTTCCAACATGAAAATCATCCGAATTGTACCCAACATAGATTTTTAACAACGGGAAACTCTTACTACATAAGGAAAGGGATGCAAAAACTGATTTTAGCAGAGGACAGAAAGATGCTTTCCCCTCTACTGCTGTCCTACAGACTTTGCAGAGGTGTCCAAAGCATCTGGCGAGCAACGAAAGATCTTCTAGAAGGCAGAGACCTGCTGTTCCAGGCTTTATTCTAGGCCACATATGCTGCCCTGCTAGCCCTAAAGAGCCACATGCAGGAGGATTCCTTAAGGGGCATTTTCTCCAGGAGGGTGAGTCTCCATCTCTGAAGGAACCATGTTCACATGCAAATTCCAAAGCAGAGGGATTTGCCCAGGCATGAAATTTTTTGTCTTGCCACAGTAAGATAAGTGGTCCTCAGACATGAGAACCAAAAGGTTGACCACGATAAGATCAAAGCGCAGGTACTGAACAATCTCCCTTTTTCTAAAACTCCAATCCTGCCGCCTTTCATGGTTACCCCACTGGCCACCCCAGGCTGCCCAGGGCAGTGGTGGAGTCCCCATCTCTGGAGGGGTTTCCAAGCCGTGGAGATGTGGTGCTGAGGGACATGGGTTAGTGGTGACCTGGTAGTGCTGGGGAATGGTTGCACTTGATGTTCTGAAGGGTATTTTCAAACCTAAATAATTCTATGATTCTAATTCTGAGCTGCTTTTAGTCCAGTTCTTGGAAAACTTATAAACAGACTCGATGATAAAAAAGGATCTTAGTAATTAATTGCAAATATTGTTGGTTTTCCCCTCTCATATTGATACTCAAAACTGTAGCTACATCAAGAATTTGGAGCTTCAAAATTTGGTTTTCCTCGCTACTTTCTCATCAGAAAAAAGCACTTCTTTCATTATAAAAGGAAAGATTTTTCACATTAGAAGAGATTTGGCAAAGTAAAATGGTTCCAAACCAAAACACAAGAAATCCCAGGTGCCCTGAATTCCTTCTTCAACGCCATTTCATGTGTCAAGTGGCAATTTCAACTATTTACCAGAAGAGGTCAGACGCTGACAATAATTTGAGGCTACACCCTGCAGCCACAGCAAGCTTTTGGTTAATTAAAGCGCTCAGGCTGAGAAAAGGAGTGGGATGCATTTTAAGACCATCACTTACTAATGTGTTAGTATGATAAAAGCTCTCCAAACGGCAATCATTGCAGCTGACATAGAAAAAAATTAAATGAAAGGAAGGAAGAAGCAGCAAAAGAAGGAAGCTCACTGCTGAGGGATGAAACCTCCTCCTTGAAAAACAAACCAAATCCCTCATTTTCTTCCTGTTGGACAGTAACTAATTTGAGTCCAATTGTTTATTTCAAAAGAATAAAGAAAATGCTGTGCCTGAAAACCACACGGAGAAGTAGTTCAACACAAAACACTCGTAGCCCTGGTAATGGTGCCAGCTCCAAAGAAGCCACGCCGTTGGGGTTAGGGCAGCTTTGAAGATTCAAATGGCTGGTTAAAGGCCTGCACAGAAGGACTAAGGAAAGACAAACAAGCCTCAAAGGCACAACACACCCCCCCAGACCTGATAGCATCCTTTAGCCACTTCAAAAGAGCCCAGGTCTGTTTGATATTCACTTTTCCTCCTTGAATTTGGAAACATGTAAACAGAGAGCTGGGCCAGCAGCCTTGAGCTGAATGCAGGATCTGCAGAGGGAAGTGGGAGGGGGCCGGGGCACAGCTGGCCTGGCCTGGCTGTTGTCAAACGGGAAGGTCTATCTGGTGCTGGCCCCTGCAGATCAAACAAAAGATACAGCCCCTTGGAGAATATATGACTACATACATTTGGGAACTTCCTGGCCTGGCGCAAGGTTACTGTAGAGGGTTTCGTGTCAGACCTCCTTTGCTGGCTGTCGGGATTTTGTTGCAAGGCTTGAGAGTTGTCCAGCTTCTCTGAATGACCCAGCTCCTGGGATTTGCTGGGTGTGTGAAGTCCTCAGCCTTCGTAATAAGGAGTACGCTTTAAACAGCCAAAGAAGAAATACCAAAAACTGTAACCCTAAAGGATGCAAATCCAGGAGGAAAGCAAAAATAACCCGGTGTTTATTATTTTTAGGTTAGAGAGAATTTTATGAACCATCTCATAGTTGGGTGCCTGACTCACGATACTTAAAAGCTTGAGGATGTCCAACCTATAATTATTCACTATTGGAAAATCAAAGAGAAACATCAATTTTCATAAACCTCAAGCTTCAGAACCTAGGCCAATCTCTGCTTGCACCAAGAGCCTCTGAAGTAGGTTATTTTCGAAAGGCTCTTTATGGAAATTCCTTGGAAACACCCTGTCCTGACATCTGCTGGAGATAGCAAACAAGAGTAAAGGAGCCACCAGTCAGATGGGTTAGCAGTTCCCCGAGCAGCGAGGCGCCTGCTGACCAAAATATGTGCGCAGCAAAACATGTGAATAACTCCTCAACAAGCTTCCTGTCCATCCTGTGGCGTCACCTCTTCTGTTGCTACTCTGTTAGAAAATAAGGGTGGAAAAGAAACCCCACTTTGCCTGAGCTTCTGTGAGTTGATATTTCTCCCCAGAGCCCTTCACCAAGAGAAATTTCTCATCGTGCTGCCCACTCTCTCCCCACAGCCCTCACGCAGACTGCCAGCCTGCCTTTAAAGGACCTTTTTACAGGTCCCACAGCACTTTCGCAACAATTCTTGCCCTGCAAAACAAACTCCTGTTGCCCTCCTGCCCTTGCTGTGCTCTCCAATTAGATCCCACCTCCTTCCTTCTCACTTAAAACTGGGGTCACCTTGCCCATTTCCCGATAGTGGCATTGCAAAGGAGGGTTTGTAAATCCTGCGACTGCTTCCAAAAAGTCCCCAGAAAGCTAAGGAAAAAATATCTTTGGTTAGGGAAGCTTTTCCCTTCCCCAAATTTTTGAAATTCAGGTGGGATGTGCTCCCAGGCTCATCTCTGAACGCAGTCACTTGTGCAAGCAGGGTTCTACTGCAAGGCAAAGGAGACGGGTAGAAGCAAGAGATCTAAAGGCTCCTGCCTGTATGCTCTCGGGCTCCTTCCCTTTGCTTTATCAGGGCGCCTTACATTCAAAGGCATCTCACAGTTTAAAGGTCGTGTCAGTCTGCAGCTGGCTCTCAAAGGCTCCCCAGGAAAACCCTTCAGCAGTGAGTGAGTGGCGGGGTGGGGATGGCCTATGCACAGCCCCTCTGCGGCTATTGTTTGGCCCTTCTGTCTGAATAGCTTTGGAAGCCTCTGCCATGAAGAGCTGATCTTTTCTCCTCCTCTGCTACTTACTTTTCCCACTTTCATGTTTTGTACTTCCGAGCCGTGCTGCTTTGCTAGCCAGGGTCAGCACAAGGTCATGACTTGTGACATGAGGTTAATGTAGTTGTTAAGTAACAACATGAGTCTCTTCAATGGCATGAATATTCCACCCCTCCCTCTCCCAGACACACGCACACGCTTTCTGTCTCCCGGCTGCAGCCTCAGCTGAATACTCATTTAATGTAAAGGCGATCACACGAGTCTCTGGGACAACATGCAGTGCAATTATAAATATATTTCAGCGGCCACATACCCAGCACAATAAGTTATTTAATACATAACACCGAAAGGTTTCCAAACACTTTAAGAAGTCGGGCAAACGTTGCGCCTGCCTTTTGATAGCTGGAAGGGAATGATAAATATTGACTGTGCTGTTGAGGCTACATTGTGAACAAGGACAGAGAAGTGCAGGTTGAGCAAAATCTCTAAATCTGCTGAACATCTGCAGTATTCATTTATTTTAAGGGGGGCTGCACGCGCTTAGGAAACAGCTTAGGTGATCTGGATGAGGCTCTGGGAGAGGGAGATGTGAAAATCATGGAATTGTATTTCAAGTTTGCAAATTTTTGCAGTGAAAGCGCTTTGATGTGAGGGTTGTCTTTGGGGGGATGAGGAGGAAGAAGGAGATGAAAGGAGGTTTTAGAAAGTGTCAAGCCAAGATGCCACCAATTTTTTTTTTCTACCCTCTTCTGACAAACCGTTACAAACGTGTTATTGGAGCAAGACCTTAACAGATGCTTCTACTTTCTGTACCTCAGATGAACACACTCCACGTAGTCTGTAACTGTCCAACATAAACGGCCGCAGGATACTGGATCAGGTATCAGCACCATGACATGGCACAAGGCCCCTGTTTGGTAACCACGTGCAAGTGCAAAAGGGCCAATAGGTAGGGCTGGAGAAGAGAAATCCCACCAACTGTCCGCTTTGCTAATGACACGGCTTTGCCTGTGTCTCTGGATTCTGAAAGGGCTCTCAGAATAGCTCTTTACCTACCTCCCTTAATCCGATGGGAGCCTTTTGATCTCCGCTGGATCTGACCACTCCATTTACAAAGTACAATTAAAGACAGATAAAGCCTCTTGAAAACATGTCATTCAAATCAGAAGGCCCGGGAAAAGAAGCCCAATGATCTTAAGTCAAAACCTTGCAACGTTAATGACTAAGATTTGGAATCCAGGATCACCCCTGAAAGAAGTAAGGGGCAGAGGCAAGCTACACTTGATGTCTGGCTCTAAATAGGAGCCAGAGCAGCAAGGCAAAGCAAACTGAACAGTGCAACTTCCCTCAGAGAGAGGGAAACGAACCCCAAATCTCTTCATTTAACAGACTTCTCTATCTGCAACAATCACACAGCTGCAGACTTGCGGACTCTTGCTGCTGTGTGGGATTTGTAAACCACTGGGTTTACAGCTACGTTTCACAGTTGACAGAGCTATCAGGAAAAGAAAGCGGATCTCATTTCTCCAGCAAAGCAGATGTCAAAGCATTTGGAAACGGTCGTTATCATCAGAACAGGGAATATGACGTGATTTGGGGCTGCAGGATGAGTTGCAAAGCTATGGCTTAGCGTTCATAGCCAACACTAACCAGCAGAAACACAGGCATTCAGAACCGAATTCCTCTTGGATGCAAGTCCCTCTGGAGAGTGCTGTGCTCAAGAACTGCTGCCTCATGAGGTGACACGGCCATGCAGGGCCGTGCTGGCCACCAGAGATGCCTCAGGTGTCAAGGACAGGAAGGAAAATCAAGCTGTGTTGGTTTTCTCTTCAGTTCGGTTGTTACCCGACCGATGGGTGATGTGATGAAGCTATGGAATGAGTCCCAAAGGACCAGCACCTATCAAGCACTGCCTCGCTCTTGTTTCAGACCTCCAAAGGACTATTTGAGATAAACACAGAAAATAAAGACATCAATTCACTATTTTGTCTACAACCTAAAGTGTTGTTTTAGAATCTCTTTTGTGTTCTGTGCTCAGTGACAGCTTTATTGTTCTAGATGGGTCTGATATTTTCTGGAAACCAGAGGGACCAGGTTTTGCTTTAGACAATTGTCACTGGAGTAGCTTTAAAACCAGCTGTCATGGTTTTATGTGGTTTTCCATGAACTTAGAGCAGCTGTCCAGTTATAAAGCAGCCTACAAAACATCTGTGTGAGGCCCTAGGGAAGGCAGCTGGTTTCTATATGCCACAGATGTGTACGACAGCAGGCAAATTAAACACAGCAGGACAATATGGGGCTTTTCTTTCCTAAAGATAGTGAAGCGTTTATGAGAGGGAATGGTCAGAACCAGATATGGGGCAAACTACAGTCAGCACAATCTCTGTCTCCTTCTCCCTTGCTCTGCAGGGGATTTCTAATCTTCACTTGCAGCTACTCCTCGCTCCCAGCTATGCTCACCTTCTGCTGTCTTCAAGAGCCACCAAAGGGCTCAGATCCCAGCGTCCCCTCTCTGAATTCCAGCTAACAGTGACTAAACAGGGCTTGGATCCACCAGCCAATTATTACCTCTAGCCCACGACAATTTTTCCTTCCCAGTCTTTTCTCCAGACGAGCGATTCTTCTTTGCTATTTACTTCCTTGGTAAAAAGTGAGACATTGCTCATCCCTCCCTTGTATGTCTGTTGCCAGATTGTTCCTCCAGCCTCTCATTGTTGATCTGTGATCCCTGCAAACTATCAGCTCTGCAATATACATGGCATCAAGTGTACCAGCACTTAAAAACAAACAATAACATGTTTTGTCCCAGTGCTGACTGTTGGGGTAAATATTTATGGCAAGGATCTAAACACCAAACAGGGAAATAAATGACTTACACTGACCTATGGACAATGATGAAAAAAAAGAAGAAATAAAATGAAGATGGAAGAGTAAAACTTACTAAAGTACCAAAATGCCTCCAAAGGGACATCCATCCCTAATAGAGTTCTGTGTCTGAACACTGATGTTATTTTGAACAGCATCTTTCATAACGTAGTAAGACATCACCAAACTTTCACAGAATCCCAGCATGGTGGGGTTGGAAGGGACCTCTGGAGATCATCTCACCCAACCCCCTGCTCCAGCAGGTCACCCAGAAAGAAAATAGCTTTTCATTGTGAATACTTTACGTAAAGACAGAATTTTGTTACTGAAACAAATTTCCAAAATTAATATAGGGGAGATAAGGATATCTGGGCAATGTACTCTGCGATAATTCAACCAGATTGAAGAGCTGCAGGATAGAGCCCATACAGAAACACGCCAGCAGAGGGTACTCACACTTCGGACATCCCAGCACCGGTGTCCTCTGGACTGCTCCTCAGGGCTCCTGGGATACTGCTGGAGGACAGCAGGGGACCTTCCAGAACAAGGGAAGTACTGAAAGAACGCCCACAGCTGCTTAACCACTCTCGTGTCACTGAAGAGCTTCCTCAGGAGCAGCTGTGAGTAATGGAGCACGAAAAAGAACGTAAATCAAACTTTGAAAATGTTGCCACAGTCTGTGATTTATAGGTTGTTTCCAAAAAGCTGCTCTTTAACCATCAGTCTTCTAGGACAAGCAGAAGGTCATACCTATTACAGAACAGCTAGATTGATGAAACCATCATAAACTGCTTTGTTACGCTCCTGTAGCTAAAATGTTGCAGCGAAGGGAACACAAGTCCAAGTGTAAGTAATATTATCAGTGTGTATGTGCTCATACCAATACAAGATTGGAAAATAAACAACAGACTATAAGTACCCTTTACCTGCCTATGTTCATATTCACTAGCTGACATGAAAAAAGCCCCACGAATCTCTTTGCTGATGCAGTGACACCGCAACGAAACCTGGGTTTGGAAGCAGGGCTCATTCTCCACGAGACCCTCTGGAGATCATCTCACCCAACCCCTGAGCTAGGAGCAGCCAAAAAGACAGCCCCCAAACCCAGCCATTCCTCAGGGAAAAGGGAAATTAAGCCAAATTAGGCCCTGAGACTCTTTAATTATAAAGACAGCTTGAGAGCAGAGAGTAGTAAGAACAGTTCATGCTTCAACTATCCCATGATCTATACCTTTAAGACCAACTTGGACTTTAGCTGCCATATTTAGAGTAATCTCATCTTAATTTGTTGTAGTCTGGCTACACACGGTAAGAGCTCGAGGATGCTCTTTCTAACTTAGCTTGGTGTCATCTAAGGACAGGAATCTCACCTGCTCCTTAATGTATCCCCAGACTTCCTCGCGATGGTGTTTTAGTCAAGCAGAGAACATGCCTGTTGCAGAGGAACCTCTCCGTTGAACAATTTAAATGCTAATTTAAAAGTAGCAGGACTTTGTTGAACATCCAGTACTGGAAAGAAAAGCAGGGAAGTATATTAGTATCAGCGCACAGACAACTCACTGTAATTAAAGCCAAAATCCCTTTATTTTATTATTATTTTATTTGAACCAAAATACGACTTGGATTCCACCTCCTCCTCACCTTTGCATTGCAAAAACACGATAGATACACACTGCTCTGCGCTAAGACACATGGAAGCCACTTCTTGACACCAAGAATCCCCAGGAAAAGGAGTTTCCCTATGATGTATTCACAAGACAGCCTTTTAAGAAGTGGAATTTCATAGCCAATATTTAATAATACAAAATTACTGAGTACCTAGTTGCCTTTTACCTTGTTTTGAATCCCAAGCGCCAAATTAACTGCTACTGTAACATCACTACTGCAACTGAGAATCATATCAGAGATAAATATAGCATGCCTGGCTTTGACTTGGGGCCTTATCTGGCAAACTCTTCAAAAAATTCCACCCATAAGCCTCCCTCTCCCCAGCAGCAAATTAAACGATTCAGGAAGCCTCTCTCTTTTGTAGAAAGCAAGAGGACTGCTGGACCAATGTTCACACTTATCAAAAGAATAAAGAAATATACAAGTTGATGTAAACAAGAATAAAAGCAGCTGCTTGAGTTCTGTTTAACCTTTCTCTGTAGTGCTGTGGTGACTAAACTTCCCCATGCCTCAGTTTCTAAGTCCGTGATATGACCTGTAAACTGGGAGACTGCCAGGAGGCCAATCTGCAAATGAATATCTGCAAACGGCTTTTTAAGGACTAGGCAAAAAGAAATTAAGAAGCAAACTTGCTAGTGGACTCATCAGCAGAGGGGACCATCCATGGAAGGGGAGGAATGTGGTTAGACCAGAGCTCACAAGATGCCATGCGAGCTGCAAAACTGAAGGGAAAGCATCTTCCACCACAGGAGAGGATTTGCTGTATCATGAGACGGAGCAGCCCACTAAAAATATTGTTTCTGGTAATTCACTTCAGCCCTACAGTTGAAGAAATTCTTCTTAACTAGCTAAACTCTGCTGCACAGATAAGTAATTTGGATGTTCCCCACTCAAGCAGGGATGCAGCATTTATGGTTTGGGCTTTTTTTTCCCTTGCTATAAAAGGATCATTACTTTGACCACCAAATCTTCTGGGAAATGTAAAAAGGATAGTACTAGAAGTGAGCAGCGATTTCTGGTCTTGATAATTAAGTAGATTTAGTATCAATTCCCTTCATGCCAGAGACATATTCCACTTCTCACAGTAACTGCTTCATAGCAAAGTCAGATTCCTTCATTCTGCTGGTAAAAATATTTTTGCTTTCATTATTTTGAAGCTCATACAAGAATGGATGACTGAGCTGGAGGGAGTCATGCCTTACCCCAAACTCTTTTATTATGTTCAGACTAAAGAGTCTTAATAACATGAGTCAAGCAAATTATTCATCGTTAAAATCCCCTGACTTAGTAGTGCTTTTGCTAATATTCTATAGAAGACGTTTGTTTTCTTATGTTAACTCACCACTGGAATGTATTTAACAAGGTCCTTCTTCCTAAATCATGCATAACTTAAATTCAAGGCAGGCTGCTGAAACTGGTCAGAACAGTCCCTCAGGGCCGCTTACACTCTTTGACAAGACAAGCCCATAAAATACTGGTCAATATTCTTGTGTATGGAAGCATAAAAGAGTTGGTTTCCACAGATGATGACTTGAGGGTTCAGGGGGAGAACTGGCTGGAAGAGACTTAGTTATGGGATATTCTGTGTCAAATAGATGTACTTTTTTTTTTTTTTACTGAACTTATCACCATATCCTGCATCAGAATTCAGCACAGCAGAGGACTTTAATTACTGCAAAGAGTCATAATTATGGTCAAGAAACTTAGGCACTACATCTGTGAAAGCTCTCAGATAATCCGAGGCATCTGGTCCAGAATTTAAAGCAGCAACTTTGCAGAATTACGCTTCTCCAGAAAAGAGCCTAAAGTACAAGAGCCTAAGAAGCGTGTTGGACTTCACAACTGGGTCTGCCAAAAACCAGCCTGGCAACTGTTCCAAGTTGCAGTAGAATTATTTTAAAAAGTATTCCCAGGAAAGGTTTTTCAAAGCTGTATTATTGTTGTGACTCTTTAGATTTCTGTTCCAGAGTTCATCTGAAAAATGAGAAGTGGTCTACAAGTGCAAAGGTTATGGAAAGCCCTACAGTGGGGGTTGTGGTGTCCTTTTCAAGCTAGCGTCGGGGACACAACCACCAAAATGGTGTGTGCTCATCGTAAATTATCTCCAGTGGCACTGCAACAAGCAGAAGAAAACAGAGAGAGTTGTGTGTCCCCTGGGATGGTCGGCAGAGTTCCTGAGTGTCAGCTAAAAAAATGTAACCTCATGATTTGGAGATGGAGTAGCTTGGTCTAGGAATGTGAGAAATAACTCCTACGAGATGCCACAACGGCATTTTCAGAAAAGCCCGATTAATGGTATAATTGTACTTTAAGCAGCTATATTCCTTATTTCTCTGATCTCTTTTCTTGGTACTGTGGCAGAATGAATTTGGGTGGATTAGCTTGTTAATAGGTAATCCTCCTTCGTGGGTATCTTTGCTGCCAGGCAGTCTTGGCTTCCCACCCGTTCAGTTTGGAATGTTTATATTTAGCTATTTTCTGGAAGCAGAGCTCCAGCTGCAGCACATAGCAATTACTTTGGATGGATCCTGTTTTTCCTCAGGACATGTCTTTTTTTTTTTTGGTGTAGGCTGAATAGTCTCATTGGAAATATGTCACTTTGCCTGAACAGAGTTTTGAAGAACAAGGATGTTTAACTCCAGATCTCTGTTAGATCTTGATGAGACTTGCAGCCATCCCACATTCTTCTTTTCAATCCTTTCGGGTATATATTGCTGTTATTAAAAATGGATTGTTGTAAATCCCAAAGGTATTCGAGGGCAATTTTAGTGACTAAAAGCTTTGGGGAGAAAAGAAATTCTAAGGTGTCTCAGTACATTTTGCCTCTCTACCATCCTGATGTTGAGATGTTTCTTCACTCTCTTGGAGGATGGTGCTACATACTGTTAAATACTGTTAAATACAATACTGTTAAATAGATGGACACTGGGTCTCATCTTCCGTGCTAGAAGTGGGTGCAAATCAAGCAGCCACACAGTAATCCCCGTGGAGATGTTTTCTACATACATATCAAAATTGCTCTGGCACCTGCTGTGCTGAACGGCTTGCAGCAAGCTGTTGGAGAAGAACTGATGAATGTAATCTGCCAGTTTTCACGAGTTTTGGGTTCTTTGCTTTTATTCCTTGACATTTTTTGCACAGCTATCAAAGTACATTGTCTCACTGATGTTGGCATCAGTGCGGTGATTGCTTGAATCCACGTGTAGGATCCATCTGTGTGTCTGAATGAAATACAACTGAAAATAGACACCTTGAAAGATGATGTTGTGGTGGCATGAACTAAGGGGATCTCTGGTTTAGTTTTCGGAATGTAGGTGTCTTCCTAGGAAAGGAAGACATGGGGCCAAGCAGAACGCAAGCAGCCTTGGTCCTAGAAGTACCCTCGCTGAAGCAGACGGCACACCTCGTGAGACTGGAAGGGGACTGGCCCTGTGGTTACCCAGAGCACACCCACTGGCAGACAGTTCCGAATGAAAAGTCATTAAAACCCCCAAACTCAAATCTACCGAGTAATTCACACTTAGGCTGGAGAAATAAAGGTGCTCTGTCTATTACCTTGAAATAATTACTGAACACAACCTGAATGTACTCCAGAAATAGCACGCTTTGCTCTACGCTCCATAACCCAGACATACTCATTGCTGCTGCTACTCAAGCCTTGCAGCAGAGAGTTTCTGTACACTCAGAGTAGTGCTGCAGACTTCCTGTGACTCCTACTTCTCCAGGAGGACCGCAGCAAGCTGCGGCAGCCCCGCTTGGGACTTGAAGGGGAAGAGTTTCCTGTTGGGGACAGGATAACACCCCTTGACATACACAGCCTTTTCCTCTGCCCCAGCTCTCCAAGGAGCAGTGTTCGTAAACACAGACAGCAGAAAGTCAGCATTTGTTTTTGAACAGTTAACAGAGCAAAAGAGGCTAGAGGTCAAATTCTAAACCCTGCAGAAACACAGGATTTAGTGAATACTCGTATCAGAGAGCAGCAGTACCTCCCTGGCACAATTTATAAAGATAATATTCCTGAATTGGATCAAGTCTCTGTTATCAGCTTTAACTAAGAGAACAGTGTTGCAATTATGGACTATAAAGTTAAACGAACAGCATACTTGCTTTGTAAAAATAATTGCTAGAAACTTGATGGTACCTTATCTCTTTCTTCAAGAAGTTAATAAAGGAGAGTCGAGGTATTCGAGGTCAGCATCACAAAAGGTCAAATCCAATCCTGTAAAATAAGAGAAAATTCAGTGGGACCTGAAATTGGCCTAATGAAATGTTATTTTATCTATTGCTACAATATCTTTCTCGATAGGTGTTACATTTCTGAAATCTCATTTAAAATCCCGCAACGGAAGCAGGGTGATAAAAAGAAATCCGCGTTGGTTACAAAGCAGCTGGGACATTTCAACGGGATCATTTAAAAATTACGAGATTGCCATCAGTATTATTCGCAACAGCAAATTAGGACAGCGATTTGCTTCACGTATTTTTTTTTTAAATATATATATGATCATATCTGCTCCACTGTAAAAAGCCAGATGGATTATTCCCCTCCTACAAGAAGCAGATGCTTTTGTGATATGTGCCAACACACACTTCTCTACAAGCAGAGAATCAATCTGTTTCCTTCTAATGAAAACATTCTACAGACCCATCAAATGAAGTACTCCAACATTGTTAACAACTGTTAATAAAACACCTCAAGGAAAGATAATGGAAAACAATCCTAAGTCATTACTAACACATAAAAGATTCTTCTGCTATATTTCTTAATATTCTGTTCGTTCCCATTTATAAATTTCAAACACTGGGACCCTGCCTACTTCACATAAATACAGACTGCAGAGTATATGTAGCAATAATTTGTAGCAAACAAAAAATACTGCAGAAGGAACAAAAGTCCTGCAGAACCCAGCAGAATGAATCCAAACAATGGGCTCAGGGTCTTGAATTTACCAGAATCCCCTGTGTCTTCATGCACGCACACTTCCACTGCTCTGCTTTCCACAAAAGGGAGATTCCAGGCCATTTAATCATAAATTCCTGGGATGACTCTCTCTCCTTGTTTGTGGGATTTGTTTTTTAATTGTGTTTACATTCTTGTGTGTGGGTTGGGAATTTAGGTTTGTTTGTGATGAAACATCAAAGTTGAGTCCCAAATTAATACCGGGCAGTCACTTATTCCTTGCACCTTCCCACAAGAAGACAATAGAAACACACACAGTTCCCAAGTTTTATGTAACATTAATGGGATTCAACTACTCTGCAAACCTTTGCGTGATGTGATTTTGCTTCCTCATTCAATTTTCCTACTGCTATTGTTCCTATTGTTTGCTTATTGATTTTTCAGATTTTACCAAAAAAAAAGCTTTCTAGATTTTCATGTGAAACAAAAAAAAATATTAATATTTTGTAAACATGCAGGTATATTTAGTTGACATATCTAATTCTGTTTGGCAGTAAGCAGCATTTTAATCCTGACATATGCACTGCATAGGTATGTGGCCCAGTCTTTCCCACACAGCATCACAGTGGTTACTGTACAAATTACACCATCACACGCAAGAAATTATCAGCGGGTAGAGCAGATAAAGGCTTGAACTGAGATGTTTCTATTTTTTCACAGGGAGTTTCCTCGGTTTTCAAAAGCTACACAAGTCACTTAGCAGAACTACTAGTCAATAAAAAGCCCTTAAGTTCTGCAGAAGAACTTTGGCGCTTGAAAATCAACAGAGAGTGAAGCCCAACAGGTTGTGGGGTTTGCGAGAGGTGAAGGGACAGCAGACTGAGATTCTCATCAACGTAAGGTTAGCTGAAGTTAGAATTTGAGTGTTACCTGACAAACTATTTCTCTCCCAAAGGGTGTGGTGTTTTTCAGGCAAAACGTTTGCATCTGAACACTACTATTCAGATTTACACAACACATTAACTGCTCACACAACAATCCAGTGGAACAATCCATTTACGCTTTGCAGACTGGAGATTCAGCTGTGGTTTAGGATCCTTCCTCACCAGGATCAGCTTCAATTTAGCCACTTTGCTCTTCTAACTGCTTGCTTCTGTACTAGTCAGGATTTCATCCATCTGAATTATAAACCAGATTGGGGAACGGATCTGGCTTACAAAACAGAGGCATCTATTTTAAAGAAGCTTATATATTTAAAATAAAATCCTTTTTTTGAGATTTTCACCTGGTTTGTTTTTCAGATGGATCAGTTTCCTGATCTGGTTTGCCGTCCAGCCACACAAAGAGCTGCAGACACAGCTCAGGGTTGGTGTGATGTGTTGCAAGGGCAGGAATGAGGAGCGAGTAGGAACCAGTAAGACAGCAAAGCCTTCGTGTCATCAAGCCACAGCCTTATTTACAATGTGGCTGCGTTTGCCCGGACTAGGAAAGAAATTAATTTCAGTTCCTTACATTTGTGTTAGCTCTGCAGAAGAGACCTGTATCCTCCACGAGTCCATTTAGTAACCATGACTCAGTGCGATTCCTTTATTGTAAAGCCAAACCAAAATTCCAGCACACTTATACAATAAACTTTCACCATATCTTAATTATATATGGGCACCCTGTCCACTCAGAAAAACAGGTCATCGTGCACGATAAAAATCTCCAGCGAGTGCTAACTAGACAGAATTCCTAATTTTAAAGATTTGCATCCATTTGAAATTTCCCTGGGGTTTGTCTTCCTAACACCCAGAGTTCACCCACACATTTCCTGTCCTCACCGACTGAGCTGCAGGCTGCACAAAGGAGAGATTGGGTCTGTGCTCAGGTTTAAATCTCTCCCCTCACAAGCGCTCCAGCTCTACTGAGCTTAGATTAAGCTTTGCCTGTTTACACGCACGCCAGAGCTCGATATAAATGAGTCCTGGCTTAATGAGTACAGGCTCTGGTGTGAGGTTGGCTGACGCTGCAGATGCAGCCTGATGTCCCTGCACCAGGCTCTAGTGCTCCAGTCGGAGCTGGCAACGTGCTTCCAGCCGTCACACAGCTCTGGCCTGCTGCTCGCTGCCGTTCCTGCCCCAAACGAGAGCTTAACTGCAGAGTCTCAGATCAGTCAAACACTATCGCTAAAATATTTCTTTAGTTCAGACCAGTCTGAGGGTGGGATGCTATCCATCCTTCTCAGCCACCTCAGCCTCGGTGCTTCAGAGGAAATCCTATCAAATATTAATTTAGTCGAACCAAAATGGTTTTGCAAATCTAAACCCCTATAAAAATACCTTATGCTTCATGTCCTGTGGTAACAGAGGTCCCGTTGAGCAAAGATGCGCTGCTGGTGCGCCTCGGTTCCACTGGATTTCCAACAATGATCTAAATTAAAAGAAGAAAGGGCCTTGTTACATTTTCAGTACATGGTGCATCTCCTGTGGTCTCACCTTTGCAACACAAAGATCCTCTCACCCACTAACAAGCATAGCTCACAGCCCCTCACTGAAAGACTTCAACAGACAAAAACAGTGAATAGGAGGATTTTAGCGAGGTAGCAAAGAACCAAAAAATTATGACATAGAAAATTTAACACAGGATGGGTAAACAGAGACAAATCAGCCCATGTTATCCACTAAAGCAGAGAAGGTGTTTTCAGGGCATTGAAAGCACTTACTCCTCACTCCATTTAGGTTTACTTCAGCAACTATGGGACGTGCCTAAATGATCAAACGCAGACAGGTGAGCGCTAGTTCCACCTGCAATGCATATCCCCTACGGTATCGTACAAAGGTTTCCTTCCCAATAAATCCTCCTCTAAAACTATGGTTTCTTGTCCTATTTTTTTCTTTATTGGCAGAAGAGTCTTCTTTATTACGTCACGACCCTCTTGACTGCAGTAGGTTTTTCCAAGGCTGTGTGATGAACCAAAGAAAGAAACTACAACCCAAGAAAATGCTGTGGGTTGGGCTTTGGGCTTATTTTTCAGCCTGAAATTGGTCTAGTTTGCTGAGTGGAGCCAAAAGTGACCTGGCACAAAGAATGGCACAATACACATCCAGGAAGGTCTCTCTTTTAGGAGGAATTCCTAGACTGGAGGTAGTGCTCTCATAGCTTGACAACTTACAGATCCCACCTGGTTTGAAGCATGAGGGTTACAGGGAGCTGCCTAAATGAGAAAGCTGGACCTGTTTATGGCTTATAAGCACAGAAATCAGCACTGTTTTCTCCAGCACCATCCCTTCTCTGGCTCTAACCAGCCGCGAAGGGCCCAAGAGCACCAGGGCTTCCTCCCACCGCTCCGCAGCCGCCTCACTGATTTCCCAGACTCTTGCCAACAAATTCAACGCGAGTCGAGTACTTCTAAATTGCCCGCATTTCTGTTTATCACCCAGAAAAGCGATAAATGTAAAAAAAAATTTTCCCTTCAAAGTCTGTGGGGTTTTTTGCAGCTGGGTGAACGATGGTTTTTTCCCTCACGCTCAGAACAGCGCCAGGATTTGCTCTTTATTCTATTTTAGCGGGGTTTTTTTTTTGGCACAGCAGAGGCCCAAGGATGCTGGTAGGAGAAACATCCCCGGGGATGAGCAGAATCACCTCAGAAGGGAAGCAGAGACGTCCCTAAACGCGAGGAGAGGGTTCCCCACAGGGCTGAGGTACCTGGGACCGGCGACCGCGGCCTTTCCCCGAGGAGAGCCCCGACAGCGGGGGCAGAGCCGAGGGGACCCCGCGACGGGCTCCTCGGGGGCGGGCAAGCCCTGAGGGGAGCGGGAGAAGCCGGCGCAGGCGGCCGACCAGGAGAATGTGCCCGGCGACGGGGCGGGAGCAGGGCTGCCGGGGGTGTGGGCGGCCCGGGCGGGAGGAGGAGGAGGAAGA
>VZZY01015193.1:492932-551979 GCA_013400335.1 Eurystomus gularis | reverse complement strand
GGGAGGGGCGCGAGGCGGCGGCTGAGGGCGGCCCCGGCGCCTCAGCTCCCTCAGCGGAGCGTTTCTCAGCCCTGCCCGAGCCATGGGAGAGCAAATGTCGGGATTTTACCGCAGCGAGCACGGCTGGGCTTGGGTCTGCCTGCCCCGGAGGGTTTAACTCCGCAGGTTTGCCGCGGAGCAGCAGCGGGGCCTGTGCGGGACACCCCGAACTCGGCCCTGGCCTGGGTTGGAGCCGGGGTGTAGGGCGAAATTTCCTTGCTAGGAGATGAAGAGGTCCGAAGTTGGCAAGTTCGTGGTGCTGGGCTGGTAATTAATGCAGAAAAAAAGCCTATAAATAGGCGCTGAGATAACAGGCAAAGGAGAGCAATGTGACCGTGGGGACGTTTTGGAAATGCCTTAAAGGTAAGAAGTAGAGGTGATGTTAAACATGAGGTAATGCTCCGGCGAGGATTTGTAAGAGCCTTGGAAAGAAGAGGTGAAGGGGTACTATAGGACTGGGTTGCTTTTTAAATTGAATTTAGAAGTTTTTTCACGAGGGGTTGAAAGCGGGGTGAGGCTGCGTGCTGCTGAAGGGACGGGCCCAGCTCAGCCTCGCTGCCCGCTTGCGTGCACTTGACATCTCTCTACCCTGACATTAGCCTCCTTATCTGACACAAGCAGGCAGCAGCCAGGTCGATGCCAGCGAAGGAGGTGGCAGGGAGAGTGGGACTGGCCCTTTCGGTGGCAGTGCAGGCTTAGTTTGCTTTAAGCCATGCTTGGAACCGCGCTTTCAATTCCTTGAGCGACTTTTTTGGTCCAGCTTCACCTTGGTAAAGTAAGGAACGCAAAGTGAGTATGTTGCTGTTGCTTACCAAACTGGTAAAGGGTCATATTTTCACTTTTTGCTCTATTTTTAGCCTAGGCGAAAGGGCCAGACCTAGAAAGGCTCCATAGGAGACACTATTCCAGCTGAAGTGGGGAAAATCGGTATTAGGGAAGGTCTCTGCTGTGCCAAGGGCACGTCGGGGCAAGATTGCAGCATCCAAGCCTATGGAGATAACGAACAGCCCAAGGAGGTGTCTGTTGTTTGGCCCCAGAGTTGTCCAGTCTAATCCTTTAGCCTCTGGAGACTCCAGAGCAGCCCAAGATTTGGGTGCTGTGATGTAGTTTAAAGAACTCTAGTTATCCTCCCACCAGTTGTGTGCCGTGCCTTTGAGGGATGGTGCTGACGTTTGTCCTTGATGCTTGAAGGCCAGAGCGCTTCTGGCATTTCTCCAGCAAAGAGAAAGCAGGCTGTGCACATGGCTCCTTCAAAACAAAACTTCTTTCTTTCAAGTTGTGCGCTCAAACTCTTCTTTTACAGCGTGACTAAGCAACATAGTGTGTCTGCTGCTGAAAGGGGTTGAGGCAGCAGTGATATTTATTCCCTCCCTCAAAGGGATTTGCTCCCTGAACCAGCTCGTGGAGTCAGAACAGCACCAGTGCCTGTGCAGGGAAAAACAAAGGCGTCATATGGCTGAAGATGGAGCAGAGAAATGATAAACAGGAGGCCAGCCTTTCATGGGGTTCACTAGCTGCTGGAAAACTCAGCACTGCTGTAAATCCACGCCTTCATTCACCTCATTGATGTGTCTGCTCTGTGCGAGCTTGATGCATGTGTAACTGATTTAAATAACGGAGATACACTGGTGTAAAACCCAAATGAAATGAAATTAAAGGAAATGAAGGGAAGGATGCGTGGTGTGCAACAAAAAGGAACCTTGTCTGGTGAAAGCAATTTTCTTGTAAAGTTTCTAACCAAATGAATAGGGAACTGAGCAAGAGTTAAGAAACAAACCCAACCTTATGGCCTGAGAAATGAGACCTGTAAAAGGTGGAAAAAACAGCTCCAGAAGGGAGCTGGCAGCTGAATGACCTCCAAAACAACCCCACGAGGTTCAGAGATACCTGATGAAACAGGCTGAGGGTTATTCTGGATAACATTAGTGCTACCTGAATGGCAATTCCAGGAACTTCAATTAGAAATTGTAATTAATGGTTTCACAAACCATGGTAGTGCCGTAAGTCCCTAAGTATGGTTAGTAGATGAATTTACACGCTTAGGAGATTGCACAGTCTTAGTCTTAATAGCATAATAAGAATAAATGTAACTGCAGAATAAAATACCTGTAGTTCACGCAGCATCTCCTGCTCTGTTTTATTACTTTTCCTTGTGTGTTGCCACATATTTCTTGTTCATGGCATTAAAAAAAAATGCTGCAGCAACTGCTAGCTTGATTTCACTTTGAAAGTTAAGCTGCATCATTTCATTCTGCTCGTGTAGGTCTTGCCAGAGTAGTTGCAGCTGTTGTCTTACTCACAGGCCCGAGTATGTTTTGCTGGTTTAATACAAAACCCTCTTGTTCGGCTTTTCCTTCTCGGCTTACTTTAGTGGTGCTGTTCATACAGTTGTTAGGAATCGTGTTTGACAGCCCCTCGCCAGTTTATGTTCCCTGATTTATAACACATAAAATGTTGCTTTTGGCTGAGACGTTTCTTGACACGAATGGTGTTTGAAAATGTGGAAATATCTGGCCATCTTTTTGTTGCTTTGGGTAAGAAATTGCTCCTGAGCCAGTATCTCACAAACTGCCTGAAGTGCTAGTGGGGATTTAGATGAACATGAGTAGCTGGAATTACTGTGATGGTCCAGGAAAAAGCACTCGAGGCTGGAAGGAGGGAAATAGAATAAAGCTGGAGGAATGGCTGGAAGGAGGGAAATAGAATAAAGCTGGAGGAATTTGGAGAGCCGATCTGCAGCTTAGAGGGAAGGGCTGGTTTTACGTCTGTATAGCGGTCCCCTGAATTTGGAGGGTCTCTGTGCAAGTTGTGCTTGAAGACTGTAATGTTCCTTGTTTGGAATATTCTGGAAGGGAAGTACTGAAAGGGATTCTGTATTTTTTAAAAAAGTGTTGTTTAGCTTTGCTCTTTGCCTTGCAAAAGTTATATGCGAGCTTTGTCAACAGTTGCAGCAGACTCTCTCTTTAACAGCTGATTTTCTGACAGTTAAAAAGGAGTTAAGATAAAACTTGCCCGGTTCCTCAGAGTCTGAGGGGCTCACCTGTGACATCAGTGGTGTTTGAAGTCCAGTAAATCATGACTGGCCCTACTTGTAAAGTTCTCAGCCTTATTAACCTCCCACCCCTAGACTAATAACTAACAGGTAAATTCTTCTTCCCTAGTAAGCACTGCTGCAGGTCTCTAAATAGAAAATAAATGAATGACTAAATCATCCCCTACCCTGGGAACCTTAGATCTGAGGATATCCTCTTCTACATGATCTCAGTTGGGAGCGAAGAAAAATTGTCGGATGATTATTTCAAATCGGATACACAAAAATAAACGTAATGAGTCTTCTGGGCCTTTTTGTACTTAGGATTAAAAAAACCCCAAAGAGCTGGAGGGTTAACACCTGGGGCTACTTGGCTGCTTTACTCAATAGGCTGAGAACTGATCAGGGACAGGAGATTGTCTCCCCATTCCCATACTGGGAGGTAAGGTCGTTCACGGGTGCCTGAAGAAGAATGTGATTGCTGCGTTGATTTGTGGATAGTGGAAGGACTTTGGTCTGTTGTTCCAGCTCTGTTACCTGGTGAGACAGCCACGCCCAATGTAAAATTATTTTTGGAACAAGGGGAAGTATAACACAATCATCGATTTACGTATGCTGTAATATGTGCCCAGTAAGGTAAGGTGACAATGGTTCTTCAAGACCTGTTTCTGATATCCTTCTGTAAAGCTGTGTCCAAGCTGCTAAGATTTGAAAAAAAAAAAAACAAACCCAAAGCAACCCAAATAAAAAATGCCCCTTGCAGTTTTGTTTCCTCCTAGCTTCGAGGGGCGTTTGGTTTAAGTCCAAAGTCTGCAAGATAGACCAGGAGAAATTATAAGATGAAAAAGCATCTTAAATTACAGCTGCAAGTGTCCTTAAGCTCATGAACCAGTAGCACAGATGTCCTGAGGAGCAGAATGTGCCTGAAGTCTTTTCAAAATGAGCCGTAATACTGTTCTGTAAATCTCTAGGGGAATGTAATTCTTAATCCAGAGATTTATTTTTTTTTTTCACTTCTACTGTAGTGCTGATTTACTTCCAAGCTGCCATCTGTGGTGAAGGGCATTTCAGCTCCTGGTTTGCAGCAGCTCTGCCTGCCCACAGGCACTGGTGGGAGTTTAAACTAACTTCAAACTAAGCTGCAGCCACCCTGAGGATCTGCAGTTGGAGAAGATGTGGTCTAGAGAATTAGGTGTTGTGGTTTTTTTTGGTTTAAATGAAGATAACTTGTTTTCTTTCCCCTTTACCGTGATCTGATGGTAAGATGGAATGTGAAGGGGAATTACAGACATAATTATCTTTTAATGCAGCTTTTTTAGTTAGTGGAAACAAGTTTGGGCTAGCACTGGTTTTGATAAAATGCCCTCTTTACCCCAGGAAAGGAAGCCTGGGGTGTTGTGTGCTGAGCAGGGCGATGCCCTGCTGCTGCTGGTGGCATCAAGCGCAGGCTGGGGCACTGGAAAGAAAAGAGACAGGACTGGGGGAAATTTGCTGGTCCCTTTAAAGCAGCACGCTCAGTCTTGCCTTACGTTTGTCGCTGCTCATCAGCTTTATTTTGTGGAGTTTAGATTCCAAATGCTGTTGATATAAAGAGAGAGAGTCAGAGATTGTGCCAAACTCTTTGACTTTAAAACAGAGAACCATAAAAAAAACCCAACAAAACAACCCAACCCAAAGCAGTGCTGCTGTAACAGAGACCAGAATTTGACGTGGTGTGTGGGTAATGAAAACTTCTGTGCTACTTTATCCCGCAGCAAAGCCCTAATCTGATGGTTTTGATGTTAAGAAGCGTAACTATCTGTCTGTTGATAGGAAATATTTCATCACCAGGTGCAAAACTCTGCTGGATTGCTTATGGTAAAGTTCTATAGAAAACAATATTTGCAAAAGTGTTGTTTGTTTGGGGTTTCTTTGTTGTTTGTTCTTTGTTTTTAACTAGCCTTGAAAAGAAATGATTTCATGCTTAAGGTTGAGAATAGCCAAGATTAGTTTCTTTAAACTGAAATGAATTCTGTTTAATTTTAAAGTAATGGAGTGTGATAGAGATCAAAGCTTTGTAGGACTTTCTCACAAGACAGGCAAGGCTTAGAGCTATAGAAATACCTCAGCTACCGAAAGCAACCACTTCTCTCTTCCCCTCTCGCCTTACTTTTAAATATCCGTGATGAGGACTGCTGTGGTAAGGACAGTCAAACAGTGACTTTTGAAAATGTACAGTTATATAGTGCACAGCCTGCTTCTTCCCTTGTCTGCATCAGAAATGCTGTGATAAGAAAACGTTTTTTCTGACCTGTGTTACAAGCAACCCCCAGATCACAAATGGACGATGATGTTCAGGTTCCTTTCATCAGGCTACTGCAGGAGTAGCAGCCGCCAGGGCTGGCTGGTCAGGGGGCTTGGACGCAAGACAAGCCCCCACACATCACCAGTTTATTTTGGATTTTGCAAACCACGGTGGTGTTTTCTTGCTGTATACAAGGAATTTACAGGTAGACACACAAACAACGATGTGATAAGAGCATCTTGGTATTCACACATAGCCAATAGACACAGGATCTTTACCTCCTGTCCTCAAAAGCAACCCCAGCTCTTTGGAACATGAGGGTGCCACCAGATACTTAGATGAACCTAAATCTTAACATCAAATCTTCTAATCCCTCTTTTGTTTTGGTTTTGGGCTTTTTGCTTTAATTGCAAGAGGAGCTTTGGTTATTAATTACAGATTAGATTCTTTATCCTTAAATTATAGCATTGGATTCCTTCTTCCTTTGTCTATAGAAGACTTCTCCCACAAACATCAAACTGATTTGTAGGGGTGGAATTGCAGATAGCTGCCAAATTCAAAAGGTAGGTGAGGTGAGGGTGGAGGTAGGGGTATTTAATTTCCTAGAGAGAGATGATTAGAATAGAAAAAAATAAAGAACGCACAGAGAAAATCCATGCATGCTGCCAGTGGTGGAACTTCCATAGGAATCTTTCGGTCAAATGCCACAAGGAAGCAAATTGATTTCAGTGGCACAACAGAAGAATTCCTGCGAGCGTAAAACGAGCAACTTGTGCATTTGTGTGGGAGACAGGGTGTAGAAAGGATGGTGAATATAGCGGAGGCATCTAGAAAAGGTGAGAAAGCAGGAAGAAATATAAATAAACCAGCCTTTTCTGCAGCACTTGTCTTCACTTCTATTTGATGGCATTTAATTTATCCATGTTTCAGAGCCGTATGTTAAAATAGTCACTGCTTAATCCCCTCGGGAGAAAAGCGTAGGTGGAAAACATTTCACACCACTACTTCATTCCTCAAGAAGAAGGGAGGGGAGGGGAAATTTATTGGCTCTTGTTACCCAGATAATATTAATTGAACGATAACACCCGAATCTTCTGCTGTGCAGAAAAAAAATGGGATTAATTGTTGAAATTACATTTGTGTAGTCCCATTACTTTAGCATTCTGGGCCCTTGGTGAGACAGCTACTGGTCTGTGGTATCATTAACTGAGCCGAGAAGCAAATGTTAAGAGCATATGGTAGCGAGAGAAATGAATTACAAGTGCCGATGTCTTAATTTTTCATGTCAGCTTTTCTTCTTCCTAAAATGAGGTGCATGGTTGCAATTTAAGCTGTTGCTTGCTAGTGAGATTTTAAAAAGAAGTGATGCAAAGCTAAGAGGTATTTTCTGATGTTGGACTTTCAAATATACTAACAAAACAGGTTGTTTTATTTGAAATCTCTCTTGAAGTGTGCTGTGTTAGAAATGGAAATGCTCGAGAGCAGATACTGCAGAAGTTGCTCAGGAGAAAACTCCTTGGGATACTCTTGCTCTAGTCAACCATGCCTTTTAGCACATCTCTCAGAATAGGGTTTTCTGGAATAATAAGGCTTCTCTACTCTAACAGGATAATGATTGTCATTCTAATTAATGACAACACAATTGGTTTTCTGTTTTCTGGTTGAGAAAACAGATACTTGCTGAGAGGTTCAAGCGGATTAAATACAAAATTGTCCAATGAGCACGGAAACACCGAGGAGTTAGAATTAACTTATTTTCAAATTTATGACTAAAAAATGGGCATAAAGGATGGGGACAATGAAAGTTTTTTGAATTATCGATCTTCCTTTATGTTGAATACAGTAAAGCAGCTCTGATTTAGAGTTTCTCAATCAAAGTGTTTGTATAGGTGCTGAGCAGTTACTCTTGGAGGAGGCTTATTAGAAACCCTTTGGCTTGCAGGCAGGTTAATTAGTGAATGGGTTGCTTCTTATTTAGCTATATAAATTTACCACTTGCAGAAGCTTCGACTTCGTACTTGTGCACTCAGTGGCCTGATCTTCAGCAATATCAAAAAATGATAAAGGTAATAGGACATTGTATCACCACCCGAAACTCTTCTTGGGTTCAGTATTGTAGTTTTTTAAGAGTTGGCCTACTTTAAGTATCGCTGATGAAAGTCCTCTGATATTTCAACACTGTTTCTGTGCCCCTAGTGTAAACCAAGGGCAGTTTACTCACGGTTGTGAAACTCTGCAGCAGCACAGTGGAAGTGTTCCATCAGGACAAAAGAGAATTTCGTAGAAAACCTGTCCCACTTCACCTGCGTGAAATCCTCGTGCAAAGTAGCGACGAAATTTGGTGAAACCTCCCTGTTACAGAGCACTTTCACAAAGTGCTTCTCTCTAGAATGGAAAAACAAAAGCCATTCTGTCAAACACAGAACTTCTTAACCTGAGTAAAAACTGTTTGGAGAAAGTTTAGCAAAAGGTCAGCCACTTTTTCTGACGGTTTATTGCCAGAACACTGGGTTTGCTATGTTAGGATCCGCCTTGAACTTCTGTGTAAGCAGACGGAGTTTGGGTTAGTGCCCTCAGTCATCTTCAACCTGAATGGGCTGGCTTTGTTTTGTCCACCCCAAAAATTAATGAATTGTTTAGCCTTTAGTTGGAATGTCGCATTTCCAGTCTCCCAGGGAAATGTAGCTATAAATATAATAAGGGGCATCATTGTTGCAGTGAACTGTGGATATGTGGGGCATGCACCCTGCAATCCCAAATCCACCTTTTCTCTTGGCCTTTTAAATACCACGGTCTGTATCCAGATGTAGGTGCTAACCTACAGGTGCATAAAAACATCAACCCACTGTATTTCCAGAATATTTTCCATGGTACAAGTAGCTTTTTAAATATTGAGAACCAGTTATTTGACAGATTTATTGGTTGGTTTGTTTTTTAACTAAAGCAGTATGGGACATTCCTCTAGTCATCCTACAATGATCTTAAAAGGTCTTTTCCAACCTAAATGATTCTGTGATTCTCTTGTGTGTCCTGACTGCAGACTGGCTGAATGGTTCTTTATTTGCAATATGAAATGTGCTCTGGCTCACTCACCATAAATGTGGTTTTATAAATCAGTTAATAGAAAAGTGTGGGGTTTTTTTTCCTTTTTTTTTTGCTTGAGTTTTTTGTTTTGGTTGTTGTTTGTATATTTTTTCCTCCCAGGAGCTTCCTGTGTGGTCTTAGGTAGGTCACTTAAGATCATATTCAGAGACATACTAAGGTGTTAAATTCTCCTGAGCTGGTGCCTCCCTGGGTCTGTATTTTAGCCGCTTGTGGTGTCATTTCTCAGTCGTTAAATGGGAAACACTGAGACTTCAGATGCTGAGATTGGAAGCAGGGATGTTGCTCTTGGGGCAGCCGGGTACCAAAGGCATGGTTCCTTTTCGATCACTGTAGCGCAAGTGGAGGCAATTCCATCAGGAATGATGCCAAGTGGTTCGAGCTGTTGGTGTGCTCCTTGGTGTACTCCCTACTAGAGCTATTAACAGTGTTGTAGGTGTGCAGAGGGGGTGTCTAGCTGAGGCTCTGTGCCCCAGCAGAGCAAAAACAAGACTAGGCAATGTGCTAACACTGTCAGGAATCATCTTGCTTTGGCAGAGAAAGAGATTAGACAACCTGATAAGTCTTCCTTAAAAAAAAAAAAGTCTATTCTTTGAGTCATTTACAGTAGGAGAAATCCTACTTTAAAAAACCAAGCCAACAGTGTTGGTTTTTTGTTGTTTTTTTTTAAATACAGAGAAGCTAAAGGTGAGCCCAAAGAAATCTGTTCTCTAGCACACACAGGGTAATGGGGAAATATAAAGAGATCTCTGCTGGTTTATTTCCTTCAATTCTTTGGCATGCATAGGAATGGGGTGTGTTACTTTCTAAAAAATTTCTAAATAATTCATATTCCAGAGGTATTCCTTGCGTTGTACTTTTAGAACAGCAGAGTCCATTAGAACAGGGACATATCAGCCTTTAGCATTTCATGTAGTCAAGAATTAGTAACTTGGGACCAAGGTAGACCCTTCTGTTATGATTCCCTCCTACTATGTGTAAACTAAAATACATCTGAGGCCGAGGGAGAGATCCTGGGACTACAGAGAAAGGCGGGGGCAGAGAACATGCCCCTGAAGGTGGTGGTGTTGGAAGGAAGCGGTAGAAGGGGAATGTTGTAACAAAAAGAGCAACTCAAGAACAAAGAGGGTTATTGGGGTCGGTCTGGCCTTCAGAGGTTAGAATAAATAACTGAGTTTTGATGGAAACTGCAAAAGATTGGGTATGTATCAAACCTCACCTCCAGAGCCAGATCCCAGGCACTCTAGACGGGCTCTTTTGAGACTGGTCTATTAAAGCTGAGCGGAACCATCCCTGCTCTGTTGGAACAGGACATTTTCTAGACACTTAAACCCCTCCTTGTCGCACTGAAGTAGTCATCCTTGCTGAATAAGACGTTAGCAATTTTCCTCTCCGCGAACATCTGCTTTCTGCCTGAAACACTGAACGAGCGGCAGGCTTGTTGGAGCCTGCTGGCCTCCCTGGGCTGCTCCCTGACTCCTGCCTTGCCGAAGGCTGCGGGCTGGGCTTCGTCACCGAGGTGTCAGGCTTAGGTTCCCCGCTGTCTGCAGGAGTGTCCTCCTCACTGAAAGGACAGCAAAATTGACTTTGGCACTTTGGAATGGATCCCTCACGCCTTGTTTTCGAGGATCTAGGATTGAGAGAGCAGAAGAGCTCAGGGTTATGGGGAAGAGCAAAGCAGCAAGACTGTGGCGATGCTTTTATCTTCTTTTTTTTTAATCTTCTAGTTTTGAAATGACTCATAAATGGGATTCATCTTGTATAACCTTTAAACACAGAGAGCAGAGAATGAATTTGGTAAATAATCTGAAAAACCCCCATATAAATGTAGTTTATCAGCAAAATTACCGTGGGGGTTTGTTTTTGCTGAGAAAGTAGATTTGTTTAATCACCTGCCAAAGTTTTATGCAAATACTAACCTGAAGCGCAGGTATTTCGTATTGGTAGATGTTTGCCTTGGAACCTCGGTGTTTTGGGAACCTGAGGGAGCTGATTGATCAGTATTGGTAGGTGGCGTTACCTGATTGTCTGATGTTGAAATCAGACAATTGTTGGCTATGATTTCAGACAAAATAAAGACTTCCTAAGTAGGGATGCCTGTTTCAGATGGCGGTAAGTAGCAAAGGGCAGGGGTATTTCTAAGGGAGCAGGGCACGGATACACCTGCTTTGGTTTGGTTGTGTGCTGTGAGCTGTGCTTTCTGTTTTGGGGAGCACGGAGTCAGCCACGCAAGAGTTAAGGGGTAAGCGCAAAGAGAAGAGCCAGGTCTGTACACCTAGCTTAAGTGCTCCCCTCAAGGGGAAGATGCTTTCTGGCACTGCAGCAGCAGGAGGAGATGCCCTGTACCCACCTGGAACCCTGACAGTAATGTTTCAGTCTTTTGAAGTGAGCAAGTTTCCATGGCTAGGTAGAACTTCACCCGTAAAAAGGCTTGATTCAGTTGGTGATACGTTATCCCTTTAATTACATAGCTGACTTGTGCTTGACAATTAATTGGAGCGATGTATGATTTTTTTTTTAGAAACCCATGACTAATTTTTTCTTGCCGTTCTTGCTATCTTATTGTTCTTGCTTAGCCTTCTCCAAAGCTGCTGCTGCGTGCCAGCCGTGTCCTCCAGGCACTGGTCCACACCAGTGTTCGCTCTTGCTTATGCTTTTACCTGTTCCAGATAAAGCAGTTGTTGTCAGATATTTTCCATATTGTCTTTCAGAAATTTTCCATTTCATCACAGTTCTGCAACTTTTTTTTTGTTTTAAAACACTCTGTGATTTTTTTATGTATATAAACTTAAAAAAAACCAGGCCCACAAAATTCTCCAGAAGACCTCCTCGCCACAATAACAACCCCCCCACTCTGTAACCTAGTGTTAGCTTCATCTAAATACCACATCTCCTACTTTGTTAAAATAATAGGTGAAAAAGCTCCTTCCTGCAGCAGTCTCTGTGTCTGTAGAGCAATCTGCTGCCAAATTCAAGTGATTTTTATATTTAATTACAGGAGGCAAGGTTCCAAATGGATGTGACTGGATACATCTCTATTAGAATTGGTAGAGTGGTGGCTCCAGAGACCTCCGTTTGCCCCTTTTCTTACTCTCCTTAACTCTAAGAAGCTGAAACTCAAGCTTTTCTGTCATGTTATGACAAACCGTGGACAGTTCTTTACGTTTTTTTCCACTTAGGAAGCTTGGGTCTTTTTATAGGAAATTTGTTTCCATGGGTGCACTTAGGCAGGGATGAGTGGGGAACAATGCATCGTTTGCTAAAACGAGCCTTTTTTTGAAGGGAGTGGGCTTAACAGGAAGGAAATGTGGTTTAGATTTCAGTTGCTTTTGAAATTTCTTCCTCTTCTTTTTCCTCCTTATCCCCCCACTAAAACAAAAATCCAAACAACTAGACTGATGTTTCACAATAGAGATCTTTAAAATATTTGGAATAATCTGGAAAGCCAGAGAGAAAAATTGGTTATCTTTTCTTTCTCTTCCCTTGCCTCTCTGGATCTTACCCTGAAGAACTTGCAGCTTTTATCTCAGCTTTTCTAGTTCATGTTTGGCAGGGTTCTGTCCAGTCTGTGTCACTGGCATGGGTAAAGTAACTGAAGCTTCAATTTATCCATGTGCTTAAACATTTTGCTGAATCAGGTCCTTGCGTGCTCTGATCCCTGGGTTGATCATTCACAAGGTCACTCTGGAAAGAAGAACCTTAAAGGGGGTAGATGGAGGTGAAGATTCTGGGGAGAAGTTAAAAGTAGGAACACAATTTAATTGTTAACTGGCTAGATCTAGAGCAGCCAGTGAGCTGGAAATCTCTCTTTTTCTTCTTTTCATCAGCGGTCCTCAGTCAGACAGCTACTGCGTGACAAGTTCCTGTGCTGCTGCGCTGAAAGCCTGATGCTGGCTACCATGGCTGATCCTGTAGCAGAAGAACACGCGTCCCAAGTCAGTGAACTCTGCTGCGAGTGTGGTCAGTTCCACCTCTTGCTGGACAATCATCTCTACAACTTCCAGGATGAAGTGGACGATGAACTCATCTGCCACATCTGCCTTCAGCCTCTGCTCCAGCCTATGGACACCCCCTGTGGACATACGTATTGTTTCAAGTGCCTTGAAAACTTCATGCAGGAGTATAACTTTTGTCCTATGGATCGGAAGAAGCTCTCTTTCCAGCAGTGCCACAAGTCCAGCCTCCTAGTCCGAAACCTGTTGGATAAGCTGGTTGTCTTGTGTCCTTTCAAGACAGAGTGCCAGCAGACAATGCAGCGCTGTGAACTAGAAGCTCATCTCCAGAACAGGTGCCTTCCCGTTTCCGTGATATTATTGCTCCTTCTGTGACACCATTTCTCAGTTGAGCTTCTGACCAGAAAGATCCATTCTCAGCACGGTTCTTAAACGGGGTGAGATAGGAAATGAAAGATGGGGAATGAAAGATGATGGAGGGCGAGGCCAGAGAGGTGGGTGGGTGAAGACAGCGTAATTGTGCGTGCGTGCGGGTGTCAGGGAGAGCAGCTCACGTGTGCCGCAGAGGCGAAGGCTGAGGCGCTCGCATGCGAGTTGTCTGCAGACACAAAACCTAGCAAATATGTCTAAATTTGCGTGTCCTGAGCCGGGGCACCTGACTTTGAAAATTACTACGAACATGCTTATTCTTGTTCCACTTGCGCAGAGAAGACAGACAGGCGCAAAGTCAACACTCTGACAGCAAGGGATCGCACAGTGTTGCCAGTTTAATTGGGCCAATTAAGATGTGCAATACGTAAGTCTTTGATCCAAATAATGTAAGTCCCTCCAAGCTGCACATTATGCAGTTGCTGAATCACCTACTTACAATTCCATTATCTTCTCTCTTTTTTTCATTGAGAAACAGAAGAAAATGAAAAATACTCGTTTTTTTTTTCTTTTTTCCCTCCTCCTGCAGAGGAAGGGAGCCTTTTTTTTTCCTTGTGCTTGTCAGCAGAGATGTGTTTTAGTGTGTCCACTGCTGGTGGAGCTGGTGGTGAGCAGAATATTGTAGCTTTAAAAGCAGCTCATGTGACAGAACCTGTGCCATGGTGCTTGGAGAACACTTGTTCCTACCTAGTTAATGATTGCAGGAAAGGGAGCTGAGTACAAGCCCTACTGCAGGACCTTCATTGCAGGAGGCAACGAGAAACGCAACAGGCTCGTTTCCCTTTGGCTGTGTTGTGGCTTTTTGTGGCAGTGACATTTTTTAATAGGTCAACCCATGTATAGGGAACAAGTTACGCTTGGGATACCTTTGCAGGTCCAGCCAAGGACATATCCTTGTGGCTCATAGAATCACTTGGGTTGGAAAAGACCTTTAAGATCATCCAGTCCAGCCATAAATTCAACCATTCTTGCTGATCTTCAGTACCCACGAGCTGAAAGTTTGCGTCAGAGCCAGGAGAAGTGACAGAAGATGCTCATATGCTCCTTTCCCTCGATCTGTGAAATCTTATAATCTCCTTTTTCTTGAACTAACTCTTTGTTCTGCTTTCTTGTTACTAGGCAGGGCTGTAGGCTCGGCCGGCAGGGACAGGACTGCCCGGCTGGTGTGTAGCTGGGGCCGTGGCCCACACCAGGGCTGGGCCTTCCTCTCTGCTCTGGAAATCTACCCTGGTATCAGTAAACTTCTGTCACTTATTAATCCCTCTGGCACAGGCGTTAAACACAGAAGAGGGAGGCACCCTTTTGTGTTTACATTAGAGATTTGTCTGGAAACTGTATCCTTCTCTTATAGATTTCATAGTTCTTTGTCCCCTTTCCTTGGGGAGGTTGTGTTCTAAAAATCAAGGCTGTTTCACCTGGGCTGTGAGCATAGTTAAACTGAAAAATTAAAAAAGAAAGAAAGAAGGAAAAAAGTTACACTGGGTTTTGGGTGTTCCTGTTTTAAAATGAGATTAACTGATAGAGAATTAAGGAAATAAGCATCATCTAGCAACATTTTTTCATGGGGGATTTCTCTGCCCTTTGCAAAATGAATTTGTTTCTCAACATTTTAAGAGGGACACGTGCACAAAGTAGATCCATCAGCTTATGTCTTTAAGTTCCAGGGTCATCTTATTGCTTGGAGAATAAATGAGTAGGAATAAACCAGAGGAAGTAATACTGGGATGAGACTTGTTTAGCCAGAATGTAAATAGTCGAGTTTAATTTGAAAAGTGACTCTGGTAAACACCCAGTGCTACTCATGTCTCTGAAAGTGATGCTTTGGCATTCACCACCCTCCTCACCTGCCACCTTTTTTATAAGTACTCTTGATAAAAGAGCTTGTTTTTCCTCGCTCATTTTTGCGGAGATAGGCTGTGGTGTAGCCGCATACAGAGCGAGTTTTGTTGAATGTAGAATGAATTCTTGAACCTCCATGTGAGGAGCAGTCCCTGGGACTATAAACTCCGCTAAATTGCCTCTGTTCAAGTGGAGCCATCCCCTGCACGGATGGGAATGGGTCTGAGGGTCAGGTCTTATTCAGCGAGAAAAAGTAATCCCCGCTTGCAGCTCTTGCAGGTTACTGGTTGGTTAAAAACAAAGCCTAATTCAAGGCTGAGCTTGAAACTTGAGCCGCTTCCCTTGCACAAAGGTACGGTTCATGGTCATCTCCAAAAGGTCAGCGCTAGGTATTTGCTTATATTATGAGAGGTATTGTTTTCTTCACCAAGTGTTGGCCAGGTAAATATTTAGCAAGGGAGACTCCCGTACCTATTACCTGCTCCTTTTTGAAACAATTTGCTTAATAATTTTGAAAGCAATAAAATAAGCCTGCTCTTAAGATGTTACTGGGACAATTAGGAGCTGAATTTCAAAGGAGAATAAATTTTAGCATCTGTGATACAAGCTTGGGGCTGATGAGATCTTGCCCACAGTTCTTCATGTACCTTTGTCAGTCCTGTAGGTCAATCCTGCTGGGTTAACCATGCAAGTGGGGACTTCTGACAGCCACTGATCATCTCTCTCTAGGTGTCCTGGTTTCAAGAAATACAAATCTGATCTACAGCGGAAAAAGAACCCGATTTCCAAAGGGAAGGAAGATCCTCCTACCAAGTTGGAGACAACCACGCCCAAGGATCCAGAGGCACCAAGTGGAGGATCGTCGCTTGTGACAGAAAGCTCCGCAGCTGCTGCGGTATCGCTGGGGACTGCAGAGCCTGGACTGGTTAATCCAGCTTTTGAGGAGACTGAGGAAGGTGAGAGTTTGATACAGAAATGCAATTATGTAATTACCTTTTATAATATAAAAACGAGTTCATTATCTCAGACAATTCAATTCTTAGTGTCCCCAGCATTCATAGGTGTCCCCAGTCGGAATACTCTCTTTCCTCAGCTTGTCCTTGAGCAGGAGGGAGATGCATTCATGTGCATTGTGTGCTCATAAGCACAAAACTCTCTGTACAAAACAATTTGGAGAATCTCTGTTAGACCGCAGTATTCTTTGAAGCAACGAAGGTAGCGGGGACATGCAGCACATAAAAGCGCTTGCAGAAGCCAAATAATTCACAGTTTGGAAATGTTCCAGCTGCTTCTTAATCTTGTTAAGAAAGTCAAATAGACAGTTAGTTTCCTGGAGTGGCCAGTACCTCCCTAATGGCGTGCAGCAAGTGTGGGTTTTATAGCATAATGTAGTTTTTGGGTTAGTTATGAAACCCTTCCAGATAGCAGTAACAGTCTCCAGTACAGAACCGCTCATCTCAACCCCTGTTACAAGGCAGCAGTGAGGAAATCTCGGTGCCTTGTTTCAAAGTTAGTCTCCGTTTCCAAGCGTGCAGGCGCTGGAGCTGCCAGCTGCTGTGCCTGTGCCAGAGCTAATGCGCAGGTCAGTTTACTTCCCTGTTGGCTTTTTCCCAAGTACACTTGGGGCAGGTTTTGCATCGCTCGTGTGACAACTGCAGCTCACCCGGACGGGCAGCCCACTTGGCTTCATCAGAGCATTGGGCCTGCCTAAATGTTGCAGTGCTGGTAGATTTAATACCTCTTGCTAACAACAACTTTCATCTTCAAAGTGTCTGGGAAGCATTGCTTAGTCTTCAGTATGCTGCGAAATAGGTAAACATTACTCCTGATTTACAGGGGGATGGGAAAAGAGAAGGAAAGGAAATTAGAGGAAGGAAGTTGCAGTGAGCTGCCTGTGGTAAAGGCAGTAATTACAGCCCATAGTCCCCTCTTCTAATGGGCATCGTGGAATTTGGCAGTTATGTGCATGCTTTGAGCAGGCCAGCTGTCACAGCAGAAAAAGACAGTTCTTAAGTAGTAAGTGCGGCGTGCTGAACGCCCTTTAATAAAACTCAAGAAATAATAATGAAAGAGTTGAAATTTGCTGTAAGCTAGGAGAAGAGGGGGAAACATTCCGGAGAAACTGTAAAAACAAGGGCTTTTAAAGATTGTAATCTGACCTGCTGTTCCCTCTCTAGATAGCTGCTGTCCCTCCAGACACTGCTTTGGACACAACCTGCCAGCGTTACAAATATCGTAGTGCTACATGAAGGAAAATTCTGTTAATGTGTTGTTTCTTTCTCTTTGATTTCCACAATCAGACCTTCCTCAGAGAACGAGTCTTGTGGCCGAAACGACCACAATTGAAATTCACCGAGAAGACCCGGAGGAAGAGCTGGGGATGAGGATAGTTGGGGGTAAAGACACCCCACTAGGAAACATTGTGGTTCAGGAAGTTTTGCGGGATTCTGTCATTGCTGCAGATGGAAGAATAGCACCAGGGGACCATATTCTTGAGGTATGTAAAAGCCCACTTGTAGTTCTGTTGCTTCTCTTGGCTTGAGATGAGCGCTGGGGGGGTTAGCAGCCCTGATCAGTGTATCTACTGAAAGAAACAGACTTTTGAGGTTCCTTCCAGTCGTATTTACCTTGCACATTTGATAGCTTTTTGAAATTTAGACCATTTTGGATAAAGCCAAAAGATTTGCACCTGATGCATTTCACCCAGTAGCACCATTTCTCTCGAGAGGACTGTGCTCTAGTTAGGAAGCCTTTTAATTGCTTGCTCTGCTATGTTGCTTAAGCTGCATATTCTCAATGGGCAGGTCCAAAGTTTAAGACCTTGTGACTTGCAGTAAGCATCAGATATGTGATGTGAGTAATCGAGCCCCGTCCGCATGCTGCGCTGACCCAGGGCCAGCTTTAGTTGCCAGATGAATCACGCTGCATGGCAGTGGGCTCCTTGCAGAGACAGAAGCTTCTCTGCAGCAGGGAGGCCTCCGTGCAGCGAGGACTGTTAGCACCTCCCGGCTACGGCTGCCCAGTTATTTGACAAGCCATAAAGACCTAATTGCCCTGTTGGACTGTGGAATACAGTAGGGACTGGCAGCTCTGCGTGCACCAGGGGCCGATACAATCTCCGAGCTGTTTTCTTAGATAGACCAACAGAGTAACTTCTCTTTTGAGAAGAAATTGCTGAATTGTACATGTCTCAGTCGTGGCTGTAAATAGGGCAGGTTGCCACCCTTAGTAGCCCTATTGGCATCCTAAAAGAAGGGTGAACAGTCTTCTGTGACAACAGACAAAGCGAAAAGTAGCTTCTTGTTCTCTCCAGCTCTTCCAGAAAGGAGGTTGTAAGGAGGTGGGTGTTGGTCTCTTCTCCCAAGTAACTAGCGATAGGACGGGAGGAAATGGTCTCAAGTTGCACCAGGGGAAGTTTAGATTGGATATTAGGAAACATTTATTTACTGAAAGGGTTGTCAAGCACTGGAACAGGCTGCCCAGGGAAATGGTGGAGTCCACATCCCTGGAGGTGTTCAAAAAACCGTGTAGACGTGGCACTTCAGGACACGGTTTAGTGGTCATGGTAGTGTTGGACTTGATGATCTTAGAGGTCTTTTCCAACCTTACTGATTCTATGATTCTCAGAGTTACCTTGTAAAAGCGTGTTTAGACTGATGATTGCGGAGTCTTGTAGACTACGGACTACTCCTCAACTGAAAAGTGAGGATGGGTAATCTCCAGTTTGAGTCTCCTCCTCCAAGTATGTATTGAATGCTGGAGGTTAAGGGAAGGCAGTTCTGCTTTGCCATGGGATGGATGTAATGGTTTAATATTTTGCAGTTTCAGATTCATTGTGAGTTGCCCTGTCTTGTCCCTGTCCTCAGCTATTCGCTATCTATTATGGTCTAATCTGACCTGCTTTCTTCTGCGTTCTCTCTTTGGAAACTCTGCTCTCTAAGGTGCACCAGAACCAGCTGCTTCAGTCGCAGCACCGCACCGGGAGTTTGTACATCCTGTCTCCAACTCTGTGATGTCCTGCATGGCGGACAGTGCCGAAATTATGTAGGTTCTGATTAGTGCCTCTGGTTTGTTTGTCTTTCTAGGTGAATGGCGTCAACATCAGCAGCGTGACTCACTGCCAAGCTGTCTCCTTCCTGCGCCACCCAGGTCCTGTTCTCCACCTCATGGTCCTGCAGGAGAAGGGTTTTTCCAATAAGACTGCACAGCAGGATTCCAATTCTGCTACGAATCGGGAAGTGATCCATGTTACCTTGATAAAGAGAGACCGATCTGAGCCCTTGGGAATCAAACTGATCAGGAAGACGGACGAGGCAGGGATTTTTATTCTAGATCTGTTAGAGGGAGGTTTGGCAGCCAAAAATGGAAAGCTGAGTCGGAATGACAGAGTCCTGTCAATAAACGGCCAGGATTTGAGGCAAGGAACACCCGAGGCTGCTGCGCAGATCATCCAGGTAATTTATGACGTGGTGAATCTATGTGGCGAGTGAGTCCACAGCTGTCTGTGCGGATGGCAGGGCTCCTGTTCTGACTCATGGGCTAGCAGAAAACACTAGAGCAAACTGCCTTCCCTGAAATCTCTCTTTGGGAAAGTGACTTCCCTGCGGTTGCGTGGGAAGCACCGCTTCCAAATGAAGATAAACACCAAGAGTGGGAATCCATCGTGAGTCATCTCGGACAAGTCTGAAGCGAGGCAGTTGCTCATGGCACTTTAGTTCAGCTGAGGCAACTGGATCTCCTTTGTGGGGAGGTGTTTGGAGCCTTGCTGGCAGGGTGACTATTCGTGTGCGCGGTGTCAGTGTGTGCAGTAGAGACGAGCAGAGATCAGGACAGCCCCTTGTGCCCCAAACGGTCAGACTGAGGGGGTTTCCTGGGAGATGTGACGGGCTGGCAGCACAGAACCGAACCCTTTCAACTGATTGGGAGCCATCCTCCCATTTTACCTGGGTTTGGGAAGGGAGTCTAGAAAACAACATGAGGCACCTGGGGCTAAAAACGTTCTAAAATCCAAAAAGGGGAGAAGAGAGGTGGTCTTCCCTGCGCGACAGGAATGTGCTCCTGTTGCAGCACGCCAAATGTTTTGGTGAAAGGAGCAGGCGAGGAATTTTCGTTAAGGATTAAGGATTGCTACGTGTGCAGCAGATATCGTGTAGATCAGTGGAAATTCTTTATCTCCCTAGGGATGACCTCCAGTTTCTGTTGTTGTCTAAAGATCCTGACACAATACATCTCCTCACATACTGTTTATATCCCGGAAAGGACCTGAGGTCAGCAGTGAGGGAGAGCCGGTTCTCTTCCTGGTAATCAGCAGAGGAGGGCAGTGGCATGGGAGAGGAGAAGGGGCAGGGTTCCAGTACTGAGGTCCTTTTTTAGCTTATATATATATATGATTCCATTCCATGGCCTCTTAGAATATAGTTTGCATCCCACAGGTGCTGCTGTATTTCTGCTGTGATGTGCAAACATAACGCCCGTGTGAGGAGCTTTTTCTTGGTCCTTCTGAACTCAGTACCCAGAGTCTCAGAACCAGCTTCGTTAGGTTTGGGGATTGAATTCCTTTCCAAGTGACATTTGTGTAAAACTGTGGCGGTCTTCCAAACATTTGTTCTGAGGGCTAATTCAAATTCTTGGTTAAATGTAATTTTAATTTAGATTGCAAACCATTTTCAGAAAAGAGTCCTCCTACCTGTGTTGTAAAGTACCATTTACAGATATATATATATATCCGTGTATATATATAGATATAGATAGATAGATATAGATAGATAGATAGATATAGATAGATAGATATATAGATATATAGATGTATATATATGCACAGCCATACGTACTGTATGTAGTCTGGGAGTCCTGGATGAAGAGGAGGGCGAATCCCCATTGTCTAACATGATGGGTACAATATATTTAATAAATACACGGATTTGTGCCAACTTGTCTGGAAAAAAATTGCTCTATCTGAAGTGACTCTGGAGGCAGGAGGCTTTTAAACTCTGTTTCAGAAAACAAAACTCTCCTATGCTAGATTAAAAGGGAAAAAAAAAACCCAAACCAAAATGGATGCAGTCCCTCTTCCAATGCCAGGGAATTCACGGCTGCCAGGGTGCTGTGGCACCAGGGAGACAGGGTCCCAGGTCGAGCCATGAGAGCAGCACCGTGCTCCTCTCATCCCGTGCGGGAAGTGCCCCAAGTAAGCACACACACCTTGCCCCACTGGAATCCTTCACAAGAGGGTTTTGTCACGTTATCTGAAAGCACAAACGCGATCAGAAGAGCGGTAACAATAGTGAATACTTTCCCCGTAGCCCTGCCAAGGCCAGACATCCAGCTGGTTAAGTGTTCAGCTGGCAGCACTCTTAGACAAAAGGTCACGTCTCCAGGTACTCTGGGGGGGAAAAAAAAAAAAGGGTTGGAGATGTTGAACAATAGACATGAGCTGGGAGGGAAAAAGCTTTACCGTGTTTCTTTACAATAAAAGAAAAAGCAGCCAGTAGTGGTATTGCGGCCATACGGCGCGGGGACCAGTCCCCGTTACAGCTGTGTTCGTTTTGGGTGGCCCCCCAGTACGCTGGTTTGGTTATTTGTACTGAAGTAGAGGAATTAACCTTTCCTTTCCACTTTCTCCCATCTGGTGGTTTTGGGGCAGGGAGGCACGAGTGAAGCCTGACTCTCCTCCTGTTCCTTCTGACTACCATTTGTTAATTCCTTTCTTCTTTTCACCACAGGGTTCTGTGGCTCTTCAGTGCGTCACATTGCGTAGCCCTGTCTCGGACCCTTTGTAGAAACCGATGCCAACCCCGTTCTCTCCCCCCCAAAATCACGAGGGCTGTCCTAAATTTCTAATTTATTTTTCTACCTATTTTATTTACACTCTCCTCGTTTCTCCTGGCAGACCACTGAGTCAAGAGTGAACTTTGTCATCCTGAGGCAGCCTGGCGTACAGCTGTCGGACCCGGTAGAAGACAGCAGCAGCACATCAAACAACAGCAGCAGCAGTAGCAATGGAGGGAGCCCCGTGCACCATCGGAGGCGACTAGAACAGACTCACTATAGACGAAAATCTAATTACCAGAAGGTAAGTTTGGGAAAGAATCCAAAAGCGCTGGTTATTCTTGGTCTAGCAGGTCTATGTTTGCTCTATGATGGTGATTTATCCACATAAGACTGATCAGTAGCTCCCTTTCTTCTTGAGCTGTTGAAAAGCTGCAGGTTTGTGACTTTTGGTACCGGAGAACTTGTACGTATGTCATCTAAAACCACAGTTTTTAGGGAAAAAAAACATGTCAACATTTCATCAGATGTCTCTAATGCAAACCGGTGTTTCATCCTTTCGTGTCTGGGAAAATGGGGTGCTTGAGACTTGCTTCTTGACATCCATCAAGCACAAGACACTCAGAGTATTGCACAATGACACCAAGTTACGCTTCTGGTTTGGAGCTAGAGGGCTTTAGAGAAGTAGAAAGTACCCGAATTACACTGGAGTGCTCCTCTGACCTCAGCGTTGTCTGCCGGCTATTTGCATATGTAAGAAGTAGTATGAGCAAGAGGGAGAGTCGAGAGATTTGCTCTGTGTTTAGAACTTCCATCTGAGTGCGAAAACTTGTTGTAGCTGCCTAGAGCTGTGATTAAATGACTCTGGAGTTTAGTAAGTAGCTGGAGTGTGGTTCCTCGATTTAAATCCTAGCATATAATTTACATACTGTTTCTACAGCACATACTATAATGTGTGCTTTCGCTGCAACCTAAACATTTAGTAACAGTCAGGGAGAGGTTGGTTGCTTGGTAAGAATGGACTCAAAATGAGTTTGTAGCTTGTTTCTCGCTGCAAAACTGTTCTCAGAGCAAGCGTCTCTCTACAGATCATTAGAACAGTGCCTCAGTCCTGGTGGTTTCACTTTGGAAATACAGAGTAGAATCTCTACCCAGAGCAAAGACGTGAGAATTTATGTATAATTATGATGTATGTATTTAACGATGTGTTTAATAATTCTTGTAAAATGACCTACACAGAATACAAGGACTTTGCCATCCAGCAACACTGAAATGTTCTGGATTAAAGAGAAAAGATGGTCTGTTATTTTCTTCCAGATTTGGGCTTCTCATGTTAATGAAGCTGCATTTTGTGTTGTCCCTTTGTAGGATGTACCTCAGGGATACGTAAGTCACGAAAAGACAGTTGCAATAAAAAAGGAACCAAAGGAATCTTTAGGAATAACAATTGGAGGCGGAAGGGATAACAAAAACAAGCTCCCTATATATGTAACAAGCGTGCAGCCCATCGGATGTCTCTTCAGGGATGGCAGAATCAAGCGAGGTAAGGAGGCTCTCAGAGCCTTTATCCCTTAGCAACTGGTTGGCTTTTATCAGTGAAAGTTGGACACTGCAGCAAGGATGGAAATGGGATTCCACATGAGACCTTGAGGCAGAAATGGGCTCCGCAGCAGAGGGCCTGCAATAATCCTGTCTTACTTAATCAACAGGAGATGTACTTCTGAGCATAAATGGCATCGATTTGACTCATCTGAACTACTATGAAGCTGTCTCAGCACTGAAATCTAATGCAGCTTCCCACTCAGTTGTACTGAAAGCCTTGGAAATCCTTTCACTGAACTCGACGGAGTCGTCGCAGGACATCAAGGAGCCAGGATTCAGCTGGTCTCCACTCTGGATCACGTGGCTTGGATTGCCTAGGTACGTTTGTTGGGTGACTGCAGAGATCTGGTCCGTCCCAGAGCTGACTTTCACTCGGACACTAGGAATTAACTGCTTTGTTGGCTGACTCAGAAGTACTGCTGGTGTTCTTGCTTAGCTCTAAGGCAGTGGAAAGGTTTGTCACTGAGATAATTAAGACTATAATGAATGCATCCAACCTAAAGGATTCTAGGATTCTATAAGAAACTTCCACTGCTTTTTATGGTGTGACCCATCGTTCTCAGACTTCTGTTGGACACTAACCATATTTCAGAAGTTCCTGAAAACCTTTTTTTTCTGAGCAAACTATCACAGAAAATGAGAAGTATAGATTCTGGCATCTGAGGCACTGAGCTGACAGAGTCAATGTAGCTACAGTCCTTCCTAAAATATCATTAACCGCACAGATTTTACAGCAACGCTGTAAGTTCCAGATGACAGGACTGGGGCTTTGAAAGCTTGAAATTCTGTCTCCTTCCCAGAGAAGCGAACCTCAGGTTTGCTCACATTTTGCAGTTTCATCAAAATAACCTTCAGCTCTGAGAGGTAGAGGCTGTTGCCATTCCAGCTGACTGGAGGATTCTGAAGGAGATGCACGTGGAACAGTAAAGCCAAACCCTTCTGTGGGAAGCCCAGATTATTTACAGCCTTATTTCCTGAGGCACCTGAAAGAAGAAATACTAACAAAGCCTCTGTCACGTTACCTGTGCGTTGCTTAGCAGCCTGCAAATGCTAAACAAAACAGCCCAGGGAAGGCAGCTTTTGTGTCTCGGAGGACTGTAACTTGGCTCGTACCCAGCACCGTCCTTCTGGTTTCCTCTGCTCTCCCAGGGATTCGGCCTGTCTGTTCTGTGCAGGTCTAGTACAAACTAGCCCTGAGCTGCACCTGGGTAGCCCAATCCTGAGTGCAAACCCTCAGATGCTGGCTGGCGTTTGTTCCTCGTGAGTGGAAGTATAGCAAGGGAAAACCTGGCTGTGCTCTCTCCCTTCTAACCACCCCTCTGTGACGGTGGTTCGGCACAAAGCGAGGTTATTTCATTTCAGGATCTGCCAAAAACTTCCTTCTTGTTTCCAGTAATCAAAATGTCTGTAATTCTTGTGCTTCCTCGCTCGTTTTCCCGTCTGCTTGCAGTAAAACCAGCAACTAGCTGGCTGTCCACAGGAGTGATTTCCCCCCAGCCAGTAAGGAGCTGCCTTTCAGCTAAGCAAGGGATTTATTTTTGACATCGTGGCTGCCGCAATCAGATTATTTTTAATTATTGCTTGAGAATCCGTAATCTGAACGGCACCCTTGTCACCTGGAAATGTTCAGGATGCTTCTACATCAGCATCCGAGCCCAGCTCTGGCATGCGTGGGGTCCCGGTTGTCCTCTCTCGCTGTGTTTTGGCTCACGGTGCAGAGAGGTCTTGACCCGCACAAACTGGGTTCCCTTTGAATGGGAGGAAACCAGAAGTGCTGCAGAGGAACGCCCACTGCATTAATAATGTGAACATCTTGGTCTTGTCCTTCCTGGAAGAACACTCCGTGCTCCTGAGGGTGCTGTCACATCGCAGCCCTGGCTGTGGAAGCTCGGAGCATCTTCCCCGTTCAGCCGTACTGAGCCGGCTGGCTGGTGTCTTGCTCGAATTCCTTGTCTTGTAACACAACCGTCCTTGTAAACTTACTTCTCTGCTCCTTGCTTTGCTGTTAATGGTGGCGGTGAGTGTTCCAGGTTAACCGTGTGCTGCTTTTTGCTCCTGAATGTTTATCAGCACTGTGCATGTCACAGAAGATAGCAGAGGAACTCAATCACTTCATAGAATGATGTTAAATCAGTACCAGCTACCGGGAGCGCTGGTTTGGAGGGGGCGTGGGTCCTACTTCATTGCACACCAAACCTAAAGCGCTAGAAACGCCAAGTTTACAGACTGATTTACCTTTTCTCTGTAAAAGCTTTGACTCTTGAGAACAGTAACCGTGCACGGTGTGCCTTACGGATCATTCTCAGGGGGTGGAAGGGCAGTTCTCCTCCCACCTTCTTCCTGGAGGTTTACCTGAAGCCTGAGCTCTTCCTGCAGCACCTGGTCGGTGCTCTGGCCGCGGAGCAGCACCCTCCAGAGAAGGGGCTGTGGAACTGCAGACCCAGCAAGGTGGTTGTCAGAACACAACTTGCATCTTTGCTTTCTGTAAAGTCTAAAGTTCTTTTCCCCCGTCATTTTCCATTATCATAAAGGAGTGTTTCTCTTCCTAAAATCCTTTTTTTCCGTATGGAAAACTGATTTCTAGCAAACAGCCCTTTCCTTTTGCTTGGAGAGCGTGTCTAATGTTTTTATGGATGTTCTATGCTGATGTAGTGCTTATCACTCTTCTCTCCAAGCTATTTATTGCAGTAGCTGCCACAAGCATTCCCCATAGCTGTGTTTTTCCACTTGTGTGGGACCAGTAGAAGACAACCGTGGAGGCACTAGCAAGCTAGAGCTGGGTCTTGCAGCCTTTGTGTGTGAAGAATTCACACAAGAGTAAATTACAGTTTGAAAGCAGATAATTGGATCTTTCTCCTAGTGAGAAGTTAACTTGAGAAAGCTTTTGAAATCTGAAACTCATCTGCAAACGGCTCAAGCGAAGCCCTCGGGGCAGAACCGTTTATTAGGAAAAGTTTAGCTGCTGGAATACCTCAGTGGGGCGATCAGCGGCAGTTTCACACAGTGTAGCTCTGGCAGAATGGAACCTGAGTGCGAGCCAGAGAAGAGGAGCTGCTGGCCTGCGCTCCTGCCACGCCTTCCCAGACGCCACGCAAAGGCTTTGTGTGGCTCTGTGCTACAAACTGCAGGAGCAAGTGCTGTCGAGCGCTGAAACACCCCGTTCTCCAAGGCAGCCCCAGCGTTGCAGCACACCCCGGGCTGGCTGAGGGGACACACCTCAGTGGCTGGCATTTGAAAACTGGCCTGTGATCTCTCCGAGAAGTACGGTATCTGAACTGTACGCAGCCATCCTGGGGAGCAGGTCCTGCAGAGGAGACCTTTCACGCTCTGATTTGGGAGTCAGTAGAAGAAAGGCTGCTGTGCCTCCTACGTTTGCTTTCCAGCAGTGAGACTTCGCTGCTGAATGCCTGCATTGTATACAGAGGGAACCCAAAAAGCTCAAGCCTCGTTAATTGCCTGGGTGTAACTGCTGTTCTTGATCAGCTTGGTTTTGTTGCTAGCACTGTGCGTGTTCATTAGTAGAGTTCATTAAGTTATTTTTGAATCTTTCAAGTTACAAGAATGGTGATTTTTCTGTTAAACTAGCACTGCCAATACTGAGAAAAGATTTCTAAAGGACGGGCATCTTCAGATTTGAGATTTATTCCTGCAAAGGAGTTGCCTCAAATCCTTGGAAAAAGAAAACAGGAGTCTAAATGTGTGCCTTCCACAAGGGAAAACAGATTTCCGGTCAGGCAGTTTTCCTTGAAATGCACAAAGCTTTCTGTTTCTGACCGTGCCTGTCTTCACAGCTACCTTCACTGCTGTCAAGATATTGTCCTTACTAAAGGGAACCTGGAAAGCTGGGGCTTCAGCATCGTTGGAGGCTTTGAGGAAAGCAAAGGAAATCAGCCATTCTTCATCAAAACCATAGTGCCCGGCACCCCCGCCTTCCGCGACAGGAAACTCAAGTACGTACGAGCTGCCCCGCAGCTCTCGGGGGTTGGTACCAAAACACGATCAGTACTCAGGGCAGCCTGAAATGCTCGAGCGAGGGGCTGTCCTTTACCCTTCTAACGGGCTGAGCTAAAACTTCATGACTTTGAATTCTTAGACACTCATTTGCGCAGCTAATGCTGTTACCAAAGTTGTAACCAACAAAGTCCTGCATTAATGAGTGGTTTGAATTCTCTATAAAGCTGCCACCAAAAGGAATTAACAGTTACGCTTTAAAATGCTGTAAAGATGTTAATTAATTAAAGTAGGATACTTGAGATTTGTCTTGGAGGTTCCTAAGTATGAAGTCTCCTGGATTAGGAAGTATCCCAGTGGAAGCTACGAAAGCCCTCCTGTGCAGGGAACTGAAACAGAGCTTGGCTGACCCGTTTGTTAGTAATCACAGTGAGTGGAGGAGCGAGTAGCGGAGCTGGAGGACCCCACAGAACCCTCCTACAGCGGCTGGGATGCCACAGAGCTGGCTTCTCAGCGAGCACGCAGCACAGCTGTAAAAAAAGTGAGGCTGCTGCCTTGCAGGGGACATAGTGTCAGTGTAGGGAGCTGGGCTTTGCTCCTCTGAAACCACTCCGAAAGACCAGAGCTGGGGCAGAGCCTTGGTGGGAGGACTGGGGCCAGCTGGGCTCCTATTGGAGGGCTAGGACAGCAACACACCTTCCCCGTTAGACACAGGGAGGTGGCTGGCTGGCTGCAGCCCTGCAGGGCAGATCAAGCAGGACACCAGAACCTCTTACTGTATTGAGCTGCCCCGCGACATCGCACTTCAGCCTCCTGAGCGCTTCACCTTGGCGACTGCTAGTCAGGTAGCTGCAGGAGTGACCTTGGTGATGAGCGTGTTTATCAGCACAAATTTGTTTTCTGTAAGTATTCCCTCTCCTCGCTGGCCAGCGAGTAAAGCTGCTGGTCACCTTCGCTGCCCTCCCTCTGACAGCAGTGTCCTCTTTTTCCTGTGTCCTCCTTTTCCCTTGCCCTCTGACACAGAAGTGAAAGATTCGCTTCACCATGGAGCTGATGTTGGCTGAGGGTGGGCTACAAGACCCTGGGGGTCCTCGAGTGCAATGCTAACAATAATGTTAATACTTACGTCCTGTCTTCTTCTCAGGTGTGGAGATGAAATAGTGGCAGTAAATGGAGTGCCAGCGATAGGAATGAGCAACTCGGAACTAATCCCAATGCTGAAGGAGCAAAGGAACAAAGTCACGCTTACGGTGGTGTCCTGGCCGGGAAGCCTCGTGTGAAAGCTCGAGGACAACAGCCAACACTCCAAGGTACCGGGTGTCAGCTGGCCGTCACACAGAGCTGAACACGGGACAGACAAACCATGGCAATGCTGAACTCTTGCTCCACAGCGTATCACCACGGGAAGACTTGTAGCTTCCTTTCTGCAGAAAACATTTCTTTCCTGTACTGAGGTTCTCAACAAATGGGGTTGTTGGACTCAATCGTTACCCTGAACAGTTGTAGCTTCCTGAGCTCATTAAAGCTCTTGAGGATTGGTGTTGCAGAGAAAGCTTTTTCCAGTGTTCTCTACAAACTGCCTTCAAGGAGCTTTCCTCAGAGTTCTGCTGTCCATTTAGTGTTTTGAACGGGTTAAACGGGCATGATGATCTGATTCCCCCTAAAACAGTCTGACACTGAGTCCTTTGATAGGTGGGTTTAAAAGCCACTAAGAAAACTGTAAGGATGGGGACCCAATGAAGCAGTTCCTAGACCCCCAAGTTCTGATATTCTTAGGTTACTGAAATGTAATGACTGTTTATACGTCACAAATCCAAGTGTAACTCTTTGAGCTGACCGCTGAGGAGCGGCGAGGTCAGTGCCGGGGAGCTGTACTGACCTGCACCAAGGTCCTACCACAGGTCAGTGTGAATTCTGATTTAGGATCCTGCTGAACATGCCGGTTTGTCACTAATTCCTGATTTAGGATCTGGCTGATCACCAATTTGTCATGACTGGGCGATTGGGATGCTTAAAGAATCACTGTCAATGGAATCAGCAAAAGCGGTGTCATTGAAAAATGTTGTGAAGTGTGACTGTAACAAAGTTCTTACTGCACAAAGGACATAACAATGATTCAAAGTTACCACAAGACAAATACTGGTTGCTTACCAAAGATCTGCACTGGTGAAAGGTCTCACAGCCTTGAGGAGCAACCTCAAGAGGTGTCCCCGCTCTAGGGAGATCAGCGGCACACAGCCAGGGCTCAGAACAGGTTAGAAGGAGAGAAGTTCTTGGCCTGATTACAGCTTAGGCCTTTACATCCTTTGGAGCTTGCACCAAAGCAGGGTTAGGCTGGGTCAGGAGGGGAGCGCGTCTGTCACTGTAGCCAGAGATAAGGAAGGTGTTTAATTTTCCTCCCCTCCTCAGCTTGGTTTCCCTGGTTTTATTGTACAATGACCAGAAATGGTTAGGCGAACAGCCTTGTCTGTCCCAGGATGCTGCCGTACGAGCTTCCCAGTGGCCAGATGCTGCATTGAGGCAGGGAGAGGAGGACATGCGTGACACAGCACCTGCACGGCTAGACACGCGAGATGGGCGCCCATCATTCTGCTCCCGTCCCTCTGCAGCTGGAGCCAACCATCAGCTCAGTGGATCAGGGCGAGGTCAGAGCGTTGTAGGAAACAAGCTACCTCCAGGAGGACCCTGGGCCCGGTTTGGGTTCTGTTCAAAGCCGTGGTCTAGTTCAAACTTGAACACAAAGAGCTGAAGCCAAGGCAGGTTGGTGTGACCTGACACCTTTCTGCAGACTCCACATGAAGCGATTCCTGCCTCTTTCAGAAGGCTGTTAAGCAGCAGTAGAAATGACAGCTCTTTCTGCAACCAGGGCTGCAGCAACAGATCTTCCCTCTTACACCCTTTCTGCTGCACCTCCAGAAAAGGTCAGCTCAGGTTCTAAGAATCCAGGGGAGCTTCTCTCCCTGTAAAAGTGCTACCTAGAACCAATGTTTAACTCCTTCAGGGAGCTGAGTGCAGGGAAGAGCCCAACGTTATCTTCAGCAGTGATTTTCTTAGGGCTGGCTACCCCATAATTAGCTCTTGCTGCAGAGTAGGATTGTTCCTTGCTAGATGATGGTGTTCACCTACAGTGACTCCTCTTCCCCTGGCTGTTAGCTCAAGGCTGGGCCTGGGATCAGAAATACTTTGCATCCCATCCTCACAGAAGCTTCCCTGGCACACGGTGTGGCCGCTGTTTGGGTTCAGCGGCACACAGCCAGGGGGCAGCAGAAACACACGGGGCCGGCTGGGCTTGGGGGGCTTTATTCCCCTGATGAATAACCTCAAAAATCAGGAAGGTGCCTGTGGAAAACCAGGCACGCAGCTTCTGACACCAAGGAACAGAAAAACCTAGAGTGATTTTTGTCCTTCCAGTCAATGTGCGGAATCTGTGTCCGGCCTGGAACAGTAAATATTTATGTGGGTAAAGAGAGGGCAGCTCCCACCCCGTGTCCCTTGGAGTAAGTGCCACAGAAGAAGCCCTGCAGCTGGTGGAGGGGCAGAGCGAAGAGGATGCTGCAGGAGCAGCAGATTTTTAGGAGTCCTCCATCTCCTTTCAAGGTGCCTTTGACTTCCCCACCCTGTGCTAGTAATTTAAGTATTGTTTCCAAGATCAGCTTGTTAATAGATGTTGAATTTGTTTTGATGCCTTTATAAATTATTGTGATATTACTGAAAAAAAAAAAAGGATGAGAGGTGGTTTTTTTTAGCTTTTCCTTTCTGTGCATCGATTCACAGCCCAGGTCACCTCAACAACAGACATGTCTCCAGGAAGCTGACCTTGCATAGCAGGAGCTACTGTAATTGTCTGATGCTTTGCCCAGGAAAAAAAACCTGAACCAAAGTAAATTCCACCTACCGTGCCCCTGCTCCTGTCTGCGAGACTGGCCACAGCCCCCCAGTGCCTGCAGGGCTCAGAAGAGCTAAGCCAGGGAATAAAGCAAGCTTTACTGAACAAGGCTTAACTTGGCTCAGCAAGCACGAGGGGGGCAGAGGAGCTGCAGGGCCAGGCTGGGGCTGGCCTAAGGTTTGGGCATGAAGAAACACACGGGGGTCCAGCAGAGCAGGCAACGCGGAACATCCCTGCCTGGAAGAAGGACATCACTGCCCTTCACTGCATGCTGGAGGAAGCCTCTCTCCACCTTAACTCTGGGCCTGTTTCATACTGTCAGGAGCTGAAGGACCTGCCAGGGGTTCCCCAAGATGCCTCACACCTTCTCTCCTCCTTCATGTGGCTGGAGCAGGTCTTGTTACACAGGTCAAGTGTTCTCTGGCTGTGAGGTTCACCCTTGCAGTGACCTTCTGCACTCAGCAATGCACAGGCCCCTTCCCCACCTCCAGCTTTGGTCCGGGGCCAGTCCTGATGCCAAGTGGCCTCTTCTCAGAGAATTATGTCACGACCATGAAACCTGCCCTAGTTCCCTGACGCAAGTAAAGATTATTTCCAAAGCCCCACCTTCAGCCCTCTCTAATACATTAAAGGCAAACATTTCACCTCTATTTCATGAAAATAAAACCATTTCCCTTCAATTCACAGCCGCTTCTGGCACGTAACCCTGCTAACATCAGTGGAGGACTTGGGGCCATCTGTGAGAACATTCAAAACACACAAAAGGAAGGTGCAGCACCGAGCGGGCAGGATGAGATTCTCCATCCCCTCTCCCACACCACCAGCACTGTGCAGAGGGATGCAGGCTGGATGTGATCACCATTAATTACGTCTGTTTATGGGTTGAGTAGCTTCTGTCATCTCCACAGAGCAGGGGAGTGGGTGTAGAGTAGCTCCATCCACCCGCAGAGAGGCACCAGAAGCACCTCAACATGCAACAGTGTAAGGAATTCTCCAGTGCAACACTCTAGTGCCAGCATTTTCCCCTGATTCAAGAGGCAAAAAGCAGCCCGGGCTGCTCCGGGGGGCACTGCCTGGCCTTCGTTTCTAGTTCATGGTCTGGAGAAATAAATAAATACCAGATTTCGTAACAGCTGGAGACTCAGGCAAGGATGCTGGGCCCCTCTCCTGCTCGATGCTCCCGTGTGGTGCAGGTGAGCCCATGCTCAGGGAGTAGATGTTGGGCATGTTCATCATGCCGCCGCAGATGGGTCTTGAATCCTCCTCACCGGTTCTGTTTTGATTTCTCCTCCACTCACGCCATGCCGCAGGTGGATGAAGTTCATCCTGAGTTCCTGGAAGCTCGCGGGCAGTCAGAGCTGAACTCCAGCTCTGTGAGCCCGGGAGGAAGGTGCCAGGAGGTCTCCCCCACACTCCACCCACCCAGGGCCAGGAGCAGGGATTCCTGGAGCCCAGGGCCAGGAGCAGGGATTCCTGGAGCCCAGCGCCAGGAGCAGGGATTCCTGGAGCTCACCTCTTGGCGAGGCACCATCTGATGCCCAGACAGGTGACCGCTGAGACACGGTCCTCCCAAGTGACGGTGCTCTACCAGAACTCTGACACCGCCGCAGAGGGAGGAACACTCCAAAGCCCAATTCCAGGCCCTGCCCTTGAACTCTGGTTCAGTCCACACACCTCCTCAGTTGCACACATCTCCCGTGATCTCAAATAATATTTAAAAACCTGCATTAAAACAAGGAAAGGAGCACAACTCCCCACTCTTTTTCCTTCTCCCTGCGCGTTTCGCAGTCCACACCTCATCACAGGATATCAGCTGTTCTCTGCGCTGCCTCAAGTCTCCACGGCTGCAAGCTTCACATGACGCTCAGACTCCCAAGATGACGGTACAAAATAAAATACATGACTTTCCAAAACCATATTATTGTAGGGCAAAGATTAGAGACAGTTTTAAATAACAATTCAAGGCAGCGGAAGATACTTAAAAATGAGACACTCGTGGACTCGCACAAAGAGAAGTGCAAGACCCTACGTGCTAGACACACCAAAACCCCTCAGCATTGTCCCCCCTGTTCTCCCCACCCAGAAGCATCGTCCTCCCCCAGCCATACCAAGTCCAAACGAACTCCGGAGTTTGACTGAATTTATTTTGCGATCTAAGGGGAAGGAATGCATCGCACAGGAGTGTCCGTGAGAACCAGATAGAAAGAAGCCAACCCCAGGAGGGCAAACTGCGAGGTGGGACTTCATGGTCTCTACTGCGCTAGGTTATTCAGCTCAACTCGTAGTAAATAAAAAAAAAAAAAGACAGTTAGTCAAAACTAAAGAGAAATTCATGCTTTCACTGTGGGTCTTCTGTTGATTTCCCACTCTGAGGTGGAATATGACACTATTTTTGCAATGGATAAAAATAAAAATAAAAAGCCAGGTTGGGAGTCTTTGCACACCCTGTGTAAACACACACAACAGCTTCTCCAAGCCGTCGCACCAGAGCAGGAGCTTGTGACCCACCGGGAAAAGCAGCTCCTCCTCCGGCTGGCCACCAAGAAATCAGGTGTTCTTGGAGCTATAAAGAAACGTGTTGGAGGATGAGACCTCTCACTACTAGCAGCCAGCCTCTAAGCTGGCTCTCAGGATCTAGATCACACTTTTCTTTGGACAATAAATTTCCAGTGGCACTTACTGTCCTATTCTTCAAAAAGGAATGATGATGACAAAAAAAAAAACCACCAACCAAAACCAAAGACTATGACCTAGATGCGTTAGTTTCAGCTGAAGCCATCTTCCATCAGAAACCATAGGATCTGATACCACAAAGTCCTCCCTAGGGACGTGTATGAGTAGCTCAGTGCTTTGTATACTAGTACTGCCGTAGTTTGTCTCGTATCAAAAAAGAAAGAACAAAACAACAACAAGAAAAGTTGAAGTGCATGCGCAGCCTCAGCTCCCGAAGCGCTGCGACATGCCTCACCGCTCACCCAGAGTCAGCCTCTCTTCCCTCGGACAGGAGAGAGACAAAACCCACGGCTCCAAACCAAACCGTCACCGCTGGCTCCAAAGGAGCGAGTTCCTCCGGAGGGCCTGGGTTACTCCTTGGCATCCTGCTCCTCTCCCTCCTGGGCGCCATCTTCACTGGCCTCCTTCTCCTCCTTGCTACGCTTGTTCTTTTTGTGCTTGTGGCGCCGGTGACTCTCGCCCTCCTCGCTCTCGTGCTGCTTGCTGTGGTGGGGAGGAAAGGGAGAAGGGAGTCACCTCAGGCCCGGCTGCAGCGGGGACCCAAAGGCACCGGCGAGAGGCACGGTGCTCTCAGTCATTCTGGGATCGGTTTTAAGTGACATCTCTGCGTCCTTCGCACTCCTAAGGGAGCGCTGACAGTTCTGACACATCTCAAGCTTCACTGTGAAGCACTGCGGCTGCTGAGAGAAGGAACAGTCTTAAATCTGAGAGGTGTTTGAAACCTTCACTCTTCTGAACTTCTCTGTTCAGCCCGGAGAAGAGAAGGCTTCAGGGAATCATAGAATCATTATGGTTGGAAAGGACCCCCAGGATCAAGTCCAACCTTCACCTAACATCCCTCCAGCCACTAGACCGTAGCCTCAAGTGCTACATCTACTCGTTCTTTAAACACTTCCAGGGACGGTGACTCCACCACCTCCCTGGGCAGCCTGTTCCAGTGCCCAGCCACTCTCTCAGGAAAGAATTTCTTCCTAATATCTAATCAAAACCTCCCCTGATGCAACTTGAGGCCATTTCCTCTCGTTCTAAGGGAGACCTTATTGAGGCCCTTCAGTGCTTAAAGGGGGACCATAATAAAGATGGCAACAGACTTTTCAGCAGAGCCTGTTGGGACAGGACAAGGGAGGATGGTTTGAAACTAAAAGAGGGAGATTTAGACCAGAGAGAAGGAAGAAGTTTTTGACTCTGAGGGTGGTGAGAGCCTGGCGCAGGCTGCCCAGAGAGGTGGTGGCTGCCCCATCCCTGGCACCATTGCAGGGGAGGTTGGCCGGGGCTCTGAGCAACCTGCTCTAGTTGCAGATGTCCCTGCTCCCTGCAGGGGGTTGCACTAGAAGAGCTTTAAAGGTCCCTTCCCACCCAAACCGTTCTATCAATCTATGCACATCCTGGGGACATCCCTGGACTAGAGGCAAGAAAGGGATCAATGTATCTAGAGAAACGTAGGTCTCCTAACAGGAGGCAGATCCGGGTTCTACTTCTGCTTACGCATAAACCACCTGGCACTTCACTATCTTTGTGGTCAGAGCTCCTCCATCTCCTCCCGCAGAGCTGTTCTCCAGATGCAGCTGGACAGCTGTGGAGGCTTACACAGGATTTCTGTGACGAGGGACAAACCCCAGGCAGAAGTAACTGTGACCAGGCCGTGCGCAGCACGGACACGGCCTGCCCAACAAGCCCGCGCCTGAGGTCAGCCTCCGTCTCCCCTCGGGGAAAGCGGGAAGGTGGGAGCTCGGGTTTTGCCCCTTCTTGGGAGGGGACTTTCTGCTGCTTCTCAAACATGCAATTCTTTCTCCTCACAGGCTGAGCACCAAGTGAGCTCTCTAGGGCTGACCGCGGTGTGAAGGTGGCGGAGTTAAGGAAGAGCAGATCAATTTATCACAGAAAGATACACGGCCACGCAGTCCAGACACGCAGCTCCGCACGTGGGGACAGAGCCAGGTGTGGAGACCGTCTGGCCACAGCTGGAATACCAGTTCAGCAGAGACACCCCTAACTGGCTCAACCACCAAAGCCCTGGCTGGAAAGCTCCTGGCTTCGAGTAATGTTCTGACTTAATAAATGGTTTCATAGTCATTAAAGGGGGAAAAAAAAAACCACCCCAAACCAACCCAAGGCTGCTGCCTCTCCTCAGCACACCTTCAGCCACCTCGTGGACAGCAACGTGGCGACGGTTTGTGCTTGAACGACGCTACTGTCCTTTAATATTGAAAGGAGCGTCAGCAATTTCCTTCAGCCTGGTCCGTTTGCAGCAACTACAACAAAACCCTTTCATCTTCCTGCAGATGCCTTCAACAGGCTCCACTCTCCAAGCGCCTCAAGCAGGGACTCTGACACGCGCTCAAAGCGGCCTTGAACACAAAGGGTTCCTCTGTTTGCTTTAGCTGACAAACGCTTCCCATCCCACCACGCTGAGCAGGACAGAGATCATCTGTGCGTGGTTTCAGGAGCAGAGAAGTCCCCTCCCCACCACTGTGCAGCCCAGCTCTGTAAAACGAGCTCTCAGCAGGTTCTGACGCTGCTTTGGTGAATTCCATCCTGCTCATGCAGGCACTAGATTTCGGTTCAGAGTAGAGGAAGCTGAGGAATAACCCTTAAAGCTCTTGGCTCATTATTCCGCTATCAGCTCAGCTTCCATTTGTTTCGTATTCAGTTTGGATTATGGTCCTGGCCTTTCCTTGCAGCACGTTGTTTCCAACCCTTCAGCAATTCATCCTTTCCTGAAAAGTCACTCATCTCCTCCAGGATGAGGACAGCCTTTTGCCTCCACTATGCAAGAGTTTTTCCTGATACCAGTTTCAGAATAAGGACAATTACCTACAGAGCTGGCGTGAATTTCCTCTAAAAGAAGGAAAGAAATTGAAGCGCCAAAAAAGAGCAACTCTGCTGAAGTCATTACCAGGCTGTAGCTGCCCCAGTCAGAGACCAGACTTTGCTAGAAGACTTCGTCCTGGGTAGACCTTACCACCACCAAGGACTCCTCTCCCTGGCACAGTTCTGCCTCCTGCTCAGAAGCACTTTCTCCGCCTGGGTGTCACGTCTCAGGACAACAGCAGGTCACAGTATAACCCAACCCCCTCAAGCTTCTTCTGGGCAGCTATGGTGAGGTCCCATTACAGCCCAGTTAACCCCACCCAGCTGAAGCTCTTACCGTCTCGAAGACTTATGCTTGCTGCTCTCCTCCTTGTCTCTGTGCCTGCGCTCTCGGTGCCGATCCTCTCGCTCCCTGCTGCGGTCTCTGCTCCGGCGGTAGTCGCGCTCAAAGTCGTAGCTGCGCTCTCGGCTGTAGTAGCGGTATCGTTCGTCATCACTTCACAAGAGAAAGGAGAAGTGAGGGTGAGGAACACACCACTCGTGGACCTGGAAGCTGGGAGCCATGTTTGCAGGACGGTAGAAGCCCATCCCCATCAACAGGTCTGTCACCTTGAACTGCAGCAACAGGCTGAGGTATTTGTGATGCTCCTGAAAAAACCTGTCACTAAGATGCTGCTGCTTCTTGAACCCTCTCACCACAGAAACTTCCTCCATTTGCCTACTCCGTGTCTCACAAGCCCAAGCAGTTGCCCGTCACAGCTTCCTCCCAGCCTCTCCAGGCAAAGGGCTTACAAAATTTGTCCTCTGCATTTGCCAGGGGAGTAGCATCACAGCAGGCACGTGTAGCTTCACAGCAGGCACATGGCCAACGTCTTGGGGCTTTTGCCCTCACAATGCTTCTGGAATATGTCCAAAGCATCCACCTACCTTGTTCAGAACCAACAGAAACCCGCTCCTCTCACCATTCTGCCTCCCCTGGTGCTGGGTTTTACCTCACAACACTATCGTCCCAGACAACCCGTGAGTCCTTTGTGTAAGACTAGGGGACTATTCCCCACGAGTTCAGAGACTCAAACGGTGAGGAGAGCTGATGTGGTCCTTCTACCTACCCCTAGCTCTGCTCCTCCCCTTCTACCCCTAGTGCCCACAAGCACGTAAGGGGAAAAAAAAAAAAAATACAGTTAGGAAAAGGTTGCTCTGCTGGCACAGGCCCCGGGGGGAAGTTCCAGGAATGCGCATTCTGATCGTGTTTTGAATGACTACTGGCACTTCTGAGCTTCAAGCCTGCAAAACGCTGACGCTGCCTGTGGCAGAACAAAAACAGATGGGTTTAGAAAGAGCCTTTGCAGCCCAGTCTTCACCTGAGTTCTCTAGATCAACACCAGAGGTTAAGAGCCTCCCTTCCCGAGTGCTGCTGTGACCTGAGATCCCACCAGTCCCCACCACGGTGGTTGTCTCCAACACTGCTCAAAGAAACACCCGGGTTAAAAGATGGACGTGTCCCAGCTGACTGCCGGTGAAGGGCACGCCTTGCCCTGAGAAAGCACGGGGGGGGTTTTTTTCCTTTGATCTGACAGTTGCTTTTAGTAGACAAGAGGCAGGAGCTTCTACAGCCAGCGTTTCACCCTGGGCTGTCAAGTACCTGGTTAACAGAGAAGGGCTAGTTCATTTACCGGCCTCACATTGCAGGGGCTGAGCAAGCGCAACTGGTTCTGCTGGATTTGAACAAAAAACAGACACGGGAGACCAGCCAGGGACACCAGCTCCTGGTCTGTCCTCCAGTTATTGATCCAAAACATCTCCCCAGACACCTCCGAAACTCAAACTGGAGTAACGGATAGTCCCACCCCTCGACCCAACGCTCACTTGTTGTACTCGCTGGTGGTGGGAGTGCGGTCCCTGTCTCGCTCCCGCTCCCTTTCCCGCTCGCGCTCCCGCTCCCTCTCGCGCCTGGAGCCCGAGTACTCCCAATGGCTGCTGCTGGAGCTGCTCGTGCCTTTGTCCACCGTTGTCACCCAGGGCGTGTGGGATGTGGAGATGGGTGGGTAGCTGATGAAACCTGAATCTGCAGCGAGAGAGAATCCTTGTTGGAAGCGTTAACAGCATCCTCCGTCCCTCCCTCTCCAGAGATACCCTCTGGAGGAACAGCTAAACCCAAGGAGACAACAACGGCCCAGCTCCCTCCTGTCCTCACTCTCACTTTTCACTTTCAGCCCTTTGCTTAGAACATGTGAACACCTCTTCCCTCAAGAGGACGCAAGCAAGACCAGGTATTTAGAGACACGGCTGCAAACTCCCCCCAGCACATCACTCACGGGCTACATGTTCCCCCGGCCCTTGCTCTCTACAATGGGCAATGCTATGAAGGCCATGCTGTAAGGTATCCACCAAGAGAAGCTTCAATCCATCCTTCCCAGACGTTGTGACTTAGAGGGCAACGCCGTCTGCCATGCTGAGGCAGCTCAGTTTAGTCAGCCCATGGTTCTCAGCCATCCTTACAATGTCTCACTTCTCACCAGGTACCTTCTGGCCTAAGGCAGCACTTGGGGATGGCACCTGCAGTGCCAGCTGTTAATGAAAGATGTCACTCGAGGAGCCCAGAGCCACCAGCACTTCCCCACCCAGATGCTGGCCTGATGTGCAAACAAGCACAAGAACATGTTGCTGAGGCACACAAGGAAGCTTCTCTGTTGCTGGGTATCTGCACTCAAAACAGTGGCCTGAGGCCTAGCGCTCTACAAAACATCACTGCAGAACATTCAGCTTCCACACGCTTTGTCAGAGAATGGTTTGGGTTGGAAGGGACCTTAAAGATCACCTAGTTCCAACCCCCCTGCCATGGCAGGGACACCTCCCACTAGACCTGTCCAACCTGGCCTTGAACACATCCAGTGATGGAGCAGGACTACGGTGTAATCAAACCCAGCATGTGTTTTAGTGACTGGGATAGTCTGGGGCACAAGCAGGACCCTAAAGTTAAAGCAAGTATGATGTCCATCAGCTTAACATCTGGAAGATGGACCAGAGAAGAGAGACAGAAGCAGTCTGACAGTGCTCACCTGCGGAGTTGTAGCCGAATGGAGGAGGCTGCCGGTTATTGTAGCTGGCTGGCTGGCTTTGGAGAGAGCAAAGGACACACGTTACTGACACCCCTCGCAGGCAGGTCTGTGTTGCAAGTTCACCCAGCGTTTTCGGAAGGTCTGTGGAGCACCCTCATGGGAAGCCCATGGTTTTGGGGAACCTCTTCCACTTTGCATTGCAGACTCTGAGAGACGTGCAGGGGTAGTTGCTTTGCTGCAGCTTCTGAAACTGCTGCACCTCAGCTACTGGCCCTGCTTGACCCCTCCTGCTGCAGGTCAGGCAGTCAGGCACTGGGAAAGAACCACCACTTACAAGGTATCTGCAGAAGCTTTATAGAAAGCGAATGTAACGTGCCATCAGCTGCGCTGCTCCAGACCTTAGCACTGCCTAGATTTTACTGACTCCCTTCCCGTGTCGCTAACGTGACATGTCACGGTAAATGCACAGATGATTCCCTGCGGACTCTGCTCTCACCTTCCACCCCAGTGCAAGACCAGATGAAGAATTACTAGCACTGATTTTAGATCTACCATAGATTTGTTTTGGTTGGAAGAGACCTTTAAGATCAAGTCCAGCCATTCTCCCAGCACTGCCAGGTCACCACTAACCCCTGGCCCTCAGCACCACATCTCCACGGCTTGGAAACCCCTCCAGGGATGGGGACTCCACCACTGCCCTGCCCAGCCTGGCACAGCCCTTCACAGCCCTTGCCATGAATAATTTTTTCCTCATGTCCAACCTAAACCTCTCCTGGGGCAACCTGAGGCCATTTCCTCTTGTCCTGTATCTTGTTCCTTGGGAGAAGAGATGGACCCCACCTGGCTCCAGCCTCCTGTCAGGGAGTTGTGGAGAGCCAGAAGGTCTCCCCAGAGCCTCCTTTTCTCCAGGCTCAACACCCCCAGGTCCCTCAGCTGCTCCTCACCACACTCCTGCTCTAGACCCTTCCCCAGCTTCCTTGCCCTTCTCTGGCCACACTCCAGCCCCTCAAGGTCCTTCTTGGGGTGAAGGGCCCAAAACCAAACCCAGCATTTGAGGTGAGGCCTCAACAGTGCCCAGCCCAGGGAAACGATCCCAGCCCTAGTCCTGCTGGCCACACTAGTGCTGACCCAAGCCAGGATGCTGGTGGCCTCCTTGGCCACCTGGGCACACGCTGGCTCATCTCCAGCCAGCTGTCGACCAACACCCCCAGGTCCTTTTCTACCTCCCTCCCTCGGAGCTGTACCAATGGCTCAGCCCAGGTGTGGTCTTACCCATCCAAGGTTGGAATGAGGAGCGCTGGTGGTGGTGCCAGAGGAGGTGGGAACAGCCCTAGACACAGAAGCATAAGTCACCACAAAGTTCTCACAGCTCGCCACGAAGAATCAAGCCTTCATTGCTGTTTGCAGTTAAAAGCAGTTAAAGCATCTTTTTACCCTAAACAAGGCCCTGCTTGAAATGGAATCGTTTTCCTTCAGGGATGTATCTCCTCCCAGAATTAAAACCCTACAGCTACCTTAGCTCTGTAGGAGTACAGAAAGGAAAACAAAGGAAGAACTACCTTTTATCTTGGCTTGTTCATCTAAGATTCAATAAGAAGTAAACATTAACCCTCACAGTCCTGTGGGAGAGCACAGACTGGTTCTTGGGATGCAGAGATGTTGCAACTACAGCACAGGTTTTATTGCTCCACTGATTCAAATGAGTAATTTCGTGTCTTGCAAAGCACGTAACAGAATTTGCTCGGGGTTTTTTTTCACTTCTTATAACTTGCATCCATAACTATAAGCAACTGTTCCTTCTACATGCAGTTACCAACACCAGACTAACCTCCCAGTCGCTTGACTTGGAATAAAAATTCCTTTGTTTAGTACTAAACAAAAACCAGGAGCAATCTCTGAAGGAAAGGACAGGAGTCACCTGACCAGGTGCAGAAGCTGGCAGCTCCAGGTTCCTTTCCAAGTCAATGGAGATTGAGCCAGCACAGTCATTGAAACCACAGGACAATTCATCACCTCCTACTGTGAACATCTAAAATGGGTCAGGAGAACCCCTCCCTAGAAGCGTCTCACTGCAAAGACGGGCAGCCTGAGGTCTCCAGCTCAGCAAGTGCGGATCTGTGCTGCAAATAAGTTGAGGAACATGTCTCACTCTTAGATGCTTCTTTATTTCCCCCCCTCTTTTTCCTGAGATCTTCCAATCAAAAGCAATGCCAGGAGCACTCCAATCATACCTGCTCACCAAGTGCCAAGTACTACTGTCATACGCACCTAACTAATGGTGGTGGCTCATCACCATTATCGTAATTAGCAGGTATTGTCCCTCATCTCCCTTTCCAGCCCAGTGACCTGAAGTTCTCTGCAACACTCCTGGTCCTTTTTTTCCATCTCACTTCTCCCAGACAACTTTAATCTCAATGCATGTGACCAGCAACTGGGTGCTGGTCAACAGTCAAGATCAGCCTGTGTCCAGTTTCCCTACAATCTAGTTCTAAATCCAAGCTGACCATGAGCAGGTTCCTTCCAGTAAGACAACAAAAACCTGCTCTGCAATATTACTACACAGAGGAGCGTGAAAAGCGACATTTAACAACCCCGGGATGTTCTCAGTCCGAGGGACAGCCCAGATAGGGCAGGTTTTCTTAGTTCCACTTGGGAAGCCCAAGGCAGGGCATGAATACAAAAGCAGGGACCCAGAAGCTGTGAATCAAGTCCAACGTGTCCGACACGGAGTGAGGACAAGCACAACAAGTCCCAAGTGCTCTGGGTGCAAGCGCGTGGATTGAGTATGGAGCATAATGCAGAGGCAGCAGCCGGACTGCGTGGACATGGTCACCACCGGCCTTCCATTTTCACATCTCTGATCAGAAATGCTCCTGCTACACAAGCACCTACACTTGTTCTCCCTGGACTAGGTAAAGCTTCCAGTAGAATTAAAAAGAAGTGACAGTTAGAGGAAATGCAGCTTTCTAGCAGCTCTGACTTAGTAGGGTTCTTAACTTGGTTGTTCCACTTCTTTGTTAGGATTCACCATCTCTGCTGCCCACCAGGAAGCAAAGGCTCCTGATGGAAACAGCGTTTGTTCTGCTCAGCCTCACGCTCCCAGCTCCTCTGCAACGCACCCGTTTGTCACTCTGACTTCTGTAACGAGCTAAACCACATCGAATCGAACTAAGTGCCTTCTGCCATCCGAACGTCTCCGTTTCCCGTTCTAGACGGGTTTCAGAGACCAAAGCAGATGGTACTAAGAAGCCCAACAGGTTATTGTTTCGGTCCAGAATATAAGATAAGCAGCTGGAGTTTAACACTGCACTGGACTTTATTAGCCTTAAATTAATAGCGCTTTAAAACGGGCCTTGGTGTCACCCCAAACGCGGAGACGGGACCAGTCTGTGTTCAGAACCGTGTTAGTGAGAGGAAGGAAACACCTACCTGGAATAGGACCGGGCGGCGGCAGACCTACGGAGATAAACAGGGAAGGAAAACAAGTGAGGACAGGACGCAAAGGACGTCATCGCTGTAACCTCACGCTAAACCCAAACCCACATTTTTTAATCAATTCCACGTTTGAGCAAAGAGAGCAGCAGAAAATTGGTGCCATTGAGCAGTAACGAGCCTACAAACTCTATCATTTCCCCAGATGATGATCTCTTTACCTCTGCGTTATAATTTTAAACGTTGCTGCCGTCTCACACTGGAGAATTCCTTTTTCCAAGTGTCAACACAAAATTTGCCCTTCAGAACAACTGAAGGAGCTGGGGAGGAGAACTCCTGCAGAGCCCAGTGTGTCCCTCTGCTTGATTGTTTTGTTGCATTTAATTTTTGTTTAAAAAAAGATGAATCGTAACTGTACAGTGAAACCAGACACCTTGGGCAACAAGCAAATGAAGGAGTGAAGAGTTTCTCTTAATTCTGCCAATCATTTTAATGAAAGGAAAAGCTCCTGTGGCCCACCAGCGAGTACTGCAGTAATGATCCTCCTCAGATTAAAAGCCCTGACTCTATTTTTTTATTCTGTATTACGTGCAACCAGTGCAAAATACAGGAGTTAGTGCATGATGTGCTCCTGGTGACTTCTCAGAAAACCCCAAGTGTGGCCTTCGCTTCAGCCTCGATGCCCTTTTTAAGCCAGAAGCAACAGGGGCCCAGACGTAACTCGTGTCAGACCAGAAGATGCGCAGGCTTAGTAGGGAACGAAGACAGAAAAACCTGTCCTAGGCCATGGCCAACATGTCTGTAAACTTGCACCGAAACGGGTCAACAGAAAAAGGACCCTCTGCTCCCTGAAAAATGGTGTGTGACGACGAGTATTTGGCCTTCTCAGTCGCTAAGTTCTCCATTCTCCCCACCGGCATTGCCCAGTTTTGCCTGGTGCCCAGGACAAGTACGACTGGCCTCGTTAGGAAACGTGGACACTCTTCATGCACAGAAGAGACGGTGAAAACTGTTCTGCAACATGGTGCTCCAGGCGAAGTAGAAAAGCCTTAGAACTTTTACCTCAGCTATCTCACTGGGTGTGAGGCCTCAGTCTGTAACTGCAGGAGCAAAGAGCATTCCTGCAGACACAGGACTTCCCTGGCAGCGTCTTCTCAAGTGCCGGGTGCTCTTCGCACAACACAAACCCATCTGGTTCTCGACAAGAGCACAGGATCTTGCCAATCCTCAGTGCTGACCACACTAATGCAATCAAAACCCTGGGTAATGACCTCACTGAAATTATTTCTATTTTGCCTTTACAGTGAAGTGCTGCTCATGGCTCTGCTGGACACTAGGCTCTTCTAGGAGCAGCAAGAATCACCCTGCAGGGGCAGCTGGTACAATAAAATGCACAGAAACAAGCACCGAAAGACACAAGTCTTGGTATTTCAAGGCATAAACCAACCAAGAACTGGCCTGGACTGGGAGGAAAGTTGTTTGCTAGAGCTGCTGTTGCAGAACTGCCAATTCCAGCATCACCCCTTGCAACATCTGGGATCAGTCACAGCCAGGCAGGGTCTGATCTGACCCAGGAGAGCAACTCCTGCGTTCTCAGCTTCCTCCGCAGAGAAACAGGAACCCAGATCTTTACAATCATCAATAAAGCGAATGGACCGAGAGCACCCAAAGGCTCCCTCACAGAAACAAAGCCTAGAGGGTTTATTTTCCAAGGAAGAGCTGCCATTTTTGAATTATTCAAGGGCAAACATTAAACAGGCTGATGGAGACGCTGGATGAAGACTGGCCAGGTCTAAAGACCTGTTGCCCAATTGCTTCGGCTGTCCCGCAGCATGGAATTAAACCTTTGATTTGCTCCAAGCCTGGCACGTCCTAACTCGCAGGCTCAGGCTGCCCCACGCTGCTGCGTGAACACGTACCTGGAGGATGCAGGGGAGGTGGAACAGAAGTAACCGGCGGAGGAGGGTGGAGGAAGTGTGGCGGAGGTGGCCCAGCGAGCGGGGGAGGCGGCGGGCCTGCTGGTGGTGCAAACGGCTGTTGCTGAGGTGGCTGCTGGGGCTGCGATGGTTGCTGGGGCTGCTGGGGGGGTTGAGGCTTACTTCCGTGGTCTCCAAGGACCTTAGAAGGCAGAGGAATGAGAACAGAGCATTTTAATCTCTTTGCTCCTGCAGGTAGGACCTCACTGTGCTGGCAGAGAGGGACACATCACCAAAGCGGGTAGCGCTGTGGCACCTGGAAGGTCCAGGCTACGCCACACCCAGGGGATAACACCTTTTGGGAGGAAGGGAGGTTGATCAGAGCAATCAGCACGCTCAGCAAGCTATCTTCTCTTACACTAAACTGTGGTGAGGCTCAGTCTCGGCAGTAGATACAACTGTGCAGGACAGCTGACACGAGTGTTACAAACAGCCCATGAAACAAGTGGAAACAAAACCAGGAACCACGTCTAGACAGAGGAAAGGTCCCATATTTGGGGTTTTCGGTGAGTTAGGAGCGGTTGGTAGGAGGAAGGTGGTTAAGAGAAGATTTCTCAGCAGATGGTCCTCAAACCCGAGGCGCAGCACCTTCCAATAGGAGCCAAGCAGAGCATTACGGCCATACACTGGACATGCAAGAGCAGAACTGAGTCCAGTTTTAAACCCAGGGTTTTATTTCTGATAAAGGACAAGATCTAGTAAGACAGGCCCAACAGGGAGAACCAGAGAGTCCAACCCACCCGTGGAGGGGCAGGAACAGTCCATCTAAGAACCTCCCAGCTACACTCCCCAAGGAATACTTCAGGAGAGCCGACGAGAAAAGGAACTTGGGCTTCACCATTCAGAGGACGAGACTTTAAGGGACAGTCCCTAGCTCCTAGCAAGATAAAGCTTTTGACACCAAAGTTAATTCAAGGTGCAGAAGAGACCAATATGTGCGGACACCTCCAGGGGGTTCATACACAGCCTGCTGCTTTGCAGACAGACGCAGCGACACGGCAGGTCAGAACGCACAGACAGTCACTCAGGGTTCACCAGAAGTGCAATAAACTCAAAAATTTGTCGAGATGGCACAAAACATTTACCTGAATTGGGTTTTCCTCAGAGGCGTGCTTATCACGACGTCTTCCTTCTACTCTCCTAATTGTGCCTGCCTGGCCACCGATGACATCAATTGTCCCACCCAGCTTCCTGGTACAAAGCAGAAGCATCTTTTTAGGCTCAAAGACATTAGAAAGAGCAGTTTTCCCCGCTATTGGACAGACTTCTCTCATCCATTCTTCCCCACCAGGGAAAAATCTCTAGTGGCAGCGCTCAAACCGGACAAGAGGTGACCGAGAAGCCCCTTTTCCAATTTGAGCTCTGCCAGCAGGGGTGAGTTAGGTCCCTCTGAACACCAGAAACACGATCCCAAGACTCGCCACATACGGGTGTGATCACACCGACTGCACGTTCAGAGCTGAAATCATTCACTCACTCCCCCCCACATGTGAATTATCATTCCCAGACCAGGCTCAGAGGAAGTGGAGAAGATTTATTAGGAGAAGCCTTTAATGTTATCAACGCAGATTTTTCCTGCTTTCTGTCCAATATTCCAAGATCACTGATACCACTGAAGTTACTCACAAGTTGGATTCTCAGACACTTTCTACTCCCTACTCTGTTTCTATTGAAGTCAAAAGTTTTGCTGCTGCCTTCAGTGAAATCAAGGCTAGGTCCTTGAAAACAAATCTATCCGTGTCACCAAGGAACAAGCTGCTCTAGTGGAAATCCATCCCTGAACCTTCAGTTTTCCATGTTCTTTCACCCCTGTACCCAAGTCGCTCTTAGGGGAAGAACATTTTTATAGGAGCTTGTTGTAAGGTCACCACAAGTAAAGGTTTGTGAGAGAGAGAAGTGACCGTAACTGAAGTTTAAGAATCCTTCATCCTATATGCATGTAACAATTGATTTGTGGAAGCATGGCCTGAGATGTTTTCCTGAGGTTAGGACAGAAAAACGTCAGCACTTTCCCAAGTTAGACTGTGGAATTTTTTAGCTCTGTAGGAAATGTGGACAAAGTGGATATAAAAATGCTGGCTGCTGAGAGAGAGATTTCTCACTTTAAGATATAAAACCCGCAGAGAACTCTTTGCCACGCCCACGGTTTTGACACTGTACGAAGATACTCGTTCCAGTCCTGACCAAAAGCTCTGCTGCAGGAACAGAACCTCGTGTGTCAGTACTTCCCAAACCAGACTGCAGGTTAAAATGGACAAAAGTGCTGCACAGTTACAGCATCAGTGGGGTAACGTTCAAAAATCTCAGGACATCAGCACGATAGCTGGAATAAACCCGAACGGCTTGATGGCACTATGAAGGGGGACAGAAATGCCACCGAGGAGCTTAGATACAAACAGCCTCAGCAGAGCTTTAGAGCTCATCCCTGAAGGAGGTAGTTGGTTCTCCCTCCAAGCAGGAAGTTGGAATGCAAGAGTGATTTCTACAAGGCAGGTGTGCAAAAGATGTAGTGTGAAGAAAGCAACAGGAAACACCCAGATCCCAAAGCTCTGGCTCTTCAGGATCCTCACAGCTTTTTCTAAGCTTTTGATAAAAATCCATCAACCCCGTAAGGTCAAAGTGGTTCCCTCAGCAGAGCCTCCAATCAAACGGACTCCATTGTTTTGCTCTGTCCAGCCTTGTGGATCCTCTCTCTCACTGGAGAAAAGAACTAATTAGCACAGCACACAGCTTCAGAAACCAACAGCTCCGCTTATCAGCTGCCAAACTTGTAATCCACTTCAGGAGGCAGAGATTAACGTCGTGGGAGTAAGAAGCAGCCAAGTGAGCACGAGCAGCCTCTCTCCTCCCAGCGATGCATCCCTCCAGCCGGGATACGGGTTTCCCTCCCTGCTCAGCACTAGACTGAAGATGTCACCAAGGAGAGGTAAATGGGTGGGCAGAGGGTGCACAACCCTCAGGAGAGCACTGCCGGAGACAAGAGTTAACGAGCAACCACAGGAGCTTCCTGTAAAGTTTAAAAGCTGCTTCTGTTTCAGGCTTGAGGAGGTTCAGCCACAGCCCAGGTGGATCTCAGCTGCCCCTCTGAAGAGCGCAGGCTTTGGCTGCAACATCTCTTACCTATTAGGAGGAGGCCCAGCCTTCATGCGTCCTCCCACCAGAGCCAAGAAGTCGGTTTTGAATTCTGTTTTGATGATGTTGTTTTCCACTTCTTTCTCAGCGTTTCCTGTTCTTCCTTGCTGAACCTAGGGAAGGCAATACAGAAGGTTTAACGCCCTTACTTTCAATGGAATGCAGTGTCAGAGACTAACCCTCAGCAAAGGAAAAGGGCTCCCTGGAGGAACAATCCCAGGGCTCTTGCAAGCAACTGTTCTTCAGTCACGGCAGCAGACGTTTCTGTAAACACACTGGCTGTTCCAGCCTCAGCCTGCTGGCTGCTGACCCCCATTACAAGTCCAAAAGTTTAATAATTTCACATTGTTTTTCACGTAGTCCTTAAGTCGAAGCTGGAAATAGTAACACCTGCTGTATTGACTCTCTGGCTGAAGTTCTAACAGCTGCTGGCCACCTGATGGATCCTGCACAAGGCTGATGGCCACAGCAGTCTCCAGACACAAAAAGCAGCCTCCCAACTGCAACCACCAACAGCAACGAGTAAAACACGCACGGGTGCCCGGCTCCCCTCTCCACACCTCTCCCATCCACAGGATCTTCCACCCAGGCACCCCTATAGCTGGGCAACCTCAAAGTCACCTGGAAATTCACTCAAGTCTTGCTGCTGGAGTGGTTCAAACCTGTCAGGCAGCTGGAACCGCTCGTTCCACAGGGAAAAAGAGTTTTAGCAGAAAGATTTAACCTTTGACGATATGGTTTTGTATTACTGATCACTTAAAGGAACCCAGAGGAGTTTGGTATTAAAGGGATCGTCTGCTCTTATACTCTGTCAGTACAAAAACAAGCCCCAGTTTTACTGTCGCCACGTGCAGGAGTAACACATCACCCACCGTGATCTTATTCTCAGTGCTGATGGGAGGAGCAGGATCCAGCCCAAGCTGAAGCCGTCGCTGCTTTTCACAATAAGCTTTCCACGTTTCTTCATTGAATCCGTAATTAAAGTAATCAGAAAGATCAGCACCTGACAAAGGAAGCAGAGTTAACAGGGGGATTCCAGCAGATCTGCATTCTCACGTTGTCCTGTAACTGCTTAAATGAAGAGTTAAGAAAACAAAGAGAGGACAGCTTAGTCTCCAGGTCCTGCTGTGCCACAGCAAAGGTGGCTGCATGGGTGGGAGCTGCACAACAGCATTCCGGTTTTTTCAGATGCCCAAAGGAGCTGAGTGCTGGGGAGAGCACAGGAACGATGGTGCCAGCTACCACCGCACAATGGGATGGTGCCACAGAACCTTCCTGGCAAAGCTAAGCCAACACGTTCTGCTCCTGACCTTGGCTGTTTAGGGAAGAGATTCTGGGACTCACCCATTTTGTGAGACGCAGCTAAAGTGGAATATTTATTGATACATCTCAGAGCACACAAGTTAATTACAGTTCAGTCACGATCCTATCTACAGCCTTTCAAGATTGCTGTCGTACTTGACAGTCCCCTGTGAAATGTGCCAATTCAGCACGAGCACTTCTGAGTAAGAGAGGTGGCCACAAACTGCTTGCCAAGAAAACTACGTTTGTCCTTCTGCACCTACAACTCTGCAGGGCGCAGCTCACAACGGGAAGCATTACAAAGCCTGCCCAAACCCTGCTGAGGTGTCCCTCAGACACAGACCAATTCTAAACCAGGGAGCTGATATATAAGGGCTAAGCAAAACATGCTGATCACAGGTCTATAACAGCGAGGTTTAAGTTTATCTTCTAGGCTGTTCTTCCTGTTGTACCACCCAAACATGCAAATGTCACCAGCGCAGACTCAGCAACGTGACATTTACATATCTCTTTTATCAGCCTGTATTTCAGCCCTCTATCAGTTCTTCCACGCAGTCTTTCTTTCTTCCTGTCCCTCAAAGAGATACCAACTTGCTGAACAATTAACTGTAAAGGATATAAATCTGAAAGGCTGTTGAGTAACGAGCTACTCGCCACCTAAAATAAACGTACAGGCCACACACCTCTGAGGACATCTTCCCTGCTTGTACCTCAACGCTGGTTTAAGGCCAGCTGGCTTCGGTTTGGTGCAGTGATGTGGTCAGCGTGACCACAACGACTTCTATGGTTTAGCTCTGAATCTTTCTGACTTATTTTCTTCCTAGCCCACGCTTTCTCGCCTCACAGTCAAGGGGGAAGCCCCTGCAGAAGGCTGGCTACGTTCTCTATTATGTCTGTACTTGCTGCTGCTCATCACAGAGAGCTTCAGCGCTGGTTTGACACCGCCACACCTCGGTGGAGTTATCAGCAGTGTTATGTACTCTGATGCTTTTCATTTCAAGTGGGCAAGAGATACCAAAACCACACCACATCAAACCTTACAAAAGCACCGCTTCCGCAGCATTGCAATAATGCTGGAAGATAATGGAGTACAGAAGAGAAGAATTATTTCTGAGAAGAGGCACTTGGATTTTTTTTTTTGCTTCAGAGAACATTTCCTCAGAGCACTTTTTATGAGCAGCACAGCAAAAATCTGGCTCTCTTTGGTTCCTCTGTTTACTTCTGTACCAAATTCAGATGAAAAACAGGTGCAGGGCTGCCACAAAAACTTCTGTAATGCAAGAGCTGCTTCCAAGTAGAAATCTCCCTAATACTAGTCAGGAAGACAAAAGAGACCACGTACGTATTCACCCCTGCTGTGCAAAGGTCTGTTGTGTGGACACGGTCTGGATAATATTGTCCAGAAGAAATAAGTGGGAGCTGCTCACTCAGTTATGCACCTAAGGGCAGAATCTAGCAAAGAATTAGGCAATGCAGCTTCTCTAAAAGAGAAATCCCAGCCTTTCTTGTCAGAGGAGACAGCGATTTCCTTCCTTTCATTCACTTGTTGCCAGCAGGAGATTCAACGCAAAAAGGCTTTCCTATCGTGACATGCTCACGTGGTAATTCCCACCACTGCTGCCCTCTACAAGAGGTACTTTCCTGCAGAAGTGTGGACATCACCAGGAGGAAATGAGAGGGGAGCACGGGGATGACTCTGAGCTTGGCCATGGTGAGACAGTGTAAGGTGCTGCACATGGAGAGGAGACCACACGTCATCAACAGCCAAATCCTGATCCTACTCCATTGACTTTAAGACCAATAAATATTAAAATTATATCAATATTTTCCAGCCAAAACAATTCTATGATAAGACCTTTAAGATGATAGAGTCCAATTGTTAACCCAGCACTGCCAAGCCCACCACTAACCCCTGGCCCTCAGCACCACACCTCAACAGCCTGGAGACCCCTCCAGGGATGGGGACTCCACCACTGGGCAGCTTGGGCCAGCGCCCCACAACCCTTCCAGTGAAGAAATTTTTCCTAATATCCAACCTCAACCTCCCCTGGCACAACTTGAGGCCATTTTCTCTTCTCCTGTCACTTGCTCCTTGGGAGAAGAGCCCAACCCCACCAGGCTCCAACCTCCTGTCAGGGAGTTGTGCAGAGCCAGAAGGTCTCCCCTGAGCCTCCTTTTCTCCAGGCTCAACACCCCCAGGTCCTGCAGCTGCTCCTCACAAGACCTGTGCTCGAGACCCCTGTATAATCAGCACAGTATTTTCTAGAACAGGGAATTAATAAAATAGAATGTATATTAAAACATAGTTGCTGCCTTTAGGGCAGTTAAAGAGGAAACGCAGCCCCACCCTGGGTAGGAGCATGGCTTCTCAGTCAGTAAGTGTCACTAGAAAAAGCATCAGTGGCTGATCAACACAAATATTTTGTCTTCCCTGTTCCCTGGCAGCAAATAAATGGGCAGAAATTACATGTGAAATTAAAAGAGAAACAACTAAACCAGCAGAAAATATTTACCACAAGAAACTGTGAGGCCCCACCTGGTTTCCTCCACGGTTTGTCTTCAAACGAATCTAAATCCACTTCTATGACGGGCAATCCATTTATATTCCCTGCGGCATCCAAGTCGATACCTTTGGGCTGCAACTTGGCTTTGGAGAGAAGAGAAACGGTTACTACTTTTAATGCAACGTCTTTAATCCACTAATTTGCTGAGCAAATCACTCCAGCCTCAAATAAAAGCGCTACTGTGAATTCATTGCTGGCTTTACAGCACGTAGGTAACCACAGTCAGCTTCCTAATAAAGACAACTTTAGTCACTCTATAAATAAATAGCCAGGGGACAGAGCCACCAGAGAAGCAAATTCTACCCAGACCAGCACTACAGGCAAATGGAAACAGTTATTAGAGCACGCATGAAATTTATCCTAAACGAAAACAATTGTTTTCTCCCCAAATATTTCTATTTCCCCCCCAAGATACACACATTTTCTCACAAAGAGATTTTTTCAGGATCAGCCTGAAGTGAAGCGTGGCCTAACTGGAGTCAGCCAAAAATCTGCCAGGTGCAGAAACTTCAAAGGGAACTGGCTTTTATTTTCCCAATCAGAAAGTAAGTCATTTTATAAAGAAATTCATGGAAGGAAGTACGTGAAGCCCATGAAAGGACAGTCTCCTATATGAGGCTGGAGAGAATCCAAGTGTCAAGATTCAATATAAACTGAATAATGGGGAAAGTTTCATCTGCAGAAATAATGTCCAGCTGATAGTCAAGGCCAGAGTTTGCTTCTTTTCCTGTCTTACGCTGCAAGTAGCTCAGTGTAGTGACCACGGGGAGAAGTTCTTCTCCAGGCAATTTAGAACGTTTGGCTCCAAGTGCAACAACATAGTTGAGAAAAACTGTTTTTTTCCACTATAAAAGTAATACCCAATATATTTTTTTTTCTAGTTTAAATAGAATTATAATCAGCTTGTTCAGTGATGGGTAATTAAATCATTCCATCGCAGCCGAGGCACTCAGACTGTCCTAGGTGTGCTTATCTTTAGGAAATGCAGTTCCTAGTTTAACTAACTAAAAATCCTAGTTTAACACACTAGAAATCCTAGTTTAACTAACTAAAAATCCTAGTTTAACTAACTAAAAATCCTAGTTTAACTAAGATGCACTCATTTTGTATCCTACCAAGCGTCGCAGCTGCTCCAGCTGCCAGACCAGGGAAATACTGCAAAAGGTGAGAAATCACAGCAATACCTGAAGCAGACGCTCCGTAGCCTCTACCTGTTTTTAAGTTTAGATTCATAGGAGTTCCCCTGTACGGAAGAGAAACACTACATTGGTATTTTCAACAAACGACTTGAAGGTTTTCATGCAAAATATATTCAAGCCCTGACATCCTTCAGAAGACGCTTTGCTCCCTTGGGTGTATTCATGCCCCTGTTATGAGGTCTCAACACCTTAGAAGTGAGATTCACTTGCCTCAAGTTTCTCCAGCCCTACAGAAACGCAGCAGACTTCCTTACCGACCAACTACAGAACACAAGAGGCTTGTCCAGAACGCGAGGGGAAGATTATTTCAAAGTGGTAGCTACCATCCTGCCCCGGAAGGTATTTAGTATTTAATAACCTGACGAGGAAGGCTGCTAGCAGCGAGCAAAAATGCTGTCTTGCTATCTTCATTCGATGCAAATTCGGTGGAATCGTCAGTCACTGACATAATTTCCTGGTTTGCAAGTCCAGCCTCACCATTTCCGAATCACGAAGAAAAATAAAAGTCAGACAGCTGAAAATGTGTCAATTGACAACTTCGGCAAATCCTTACGGATACAGGTTGTGAGAAGTTCAAGAACCACGGGTGAGTTAAGCGGAACTCCTCACCTTTGCTTTTGCCCGATGAAGCACAGTAATTAGTTAATTTTCCAACACCAGGCCCCTGAATTATCATTCCTATTTTACAGATGGACTCTCCAAGAAGCAATCGCAGGGCAGAGCTGCCCGTCAGCTCCTAACGCCATTCCAGTGCTGTGGCCATCCCTCCCACGTCTCCCAGCAGACAATCAGCTCTCCTCCCCACTTCCAACCCCACCCAGCGCACCAGGGCTGCCTCAGGTCAAAACTCGACCTCGTAACCGGCCGTACATACATGTACGATGGTGCTCCCGTTTTAATGTTGCCGATAGTCACTTTCACATCATCATCATCGCTGTCGCTATCGCTGTCGTCTTCATCATCTTCACCGCTCGGGAGGGCCTAGCAACAAGGAAAGCACACATGACTTCATTAATACTGATACATTCCCCAGGACAGTAGCCAAATCTGACAAAGCTTGTGTGATGAAGGACTCTTTGAAATGATTCTGATCTCAAGATCTCACTTGCTGCTGCACTCCAAGGACACACAAAATCGTCTCTGGAGGCAAAAACCACAGAAGCAACCAGCCTTCACCATAAAGGCACAGGTGTCCACACAGAAACTGCTGTGTCCTTTGAAGGAGTGACCCTACACAAGAATCAGTGAAGGTGGGGAAGGTTTAGTTTGGTTTTGAGAATTTCATCATGTCCCACAGTTCCTATTCTCTACTCCTTTTGGAAGAGCAAGGGCTTTTCTGCCACGTCTTCACAGGTCCATGGTGAAAGTATACAACCACAAATAAAAAAAAATCACCAAACCGGGTTTCACCTAAGAACCTTGGAGGAGTAAATCTCTCACCACAACTGCTGTGGTAGGAAGCTGCTGAGGAGCTTGGCTTGTCTTATTTACAAAGCACCATCAGTCTCCAAGTCACTTCACTTCACAGGCGCTGCTTTGACTCCAGTGCAGCACTGCTGGAGTCGAAAAAGCAAAGGGAGGCTTCCACATAGCCAGCAGTGCTGTTCTGCAAGACGCGTGAGCTGAATTAACACCTCACCACTACAGACAGGCATGAGGAAGGTGTTCTCAGCCTCCCTCCTTTTCCACAGCCCACGGGTTTGGTCAGAACTCTGCACGAGCCCCTGACATACCGCGGAGGCAGAAAATAAACCCTTGGAAAAGACCAGATGAGGAGAGGTTGGAGAAGTGAGCCTCCTCCTCCTCTCTCAGCGCTGAGCCTGAATCCAAACTGAATCTCAGCACTTTGGGCTTTCTATCCCAGCGTTTCCCATATTTTACTGGCCCTCAACAAGTCATATTAAATACTGAGCTGGAAGTAACATCATGTTCTGCTTTTCCTGCCAGACTGCAGCATCAGAGGCCCTCACCTGCCTCTTCAGAGGGCACAAGCAATACTTAGATCAGGGTTCACTACCACTGCACGAGGCAGGCTGAGAGGAGCAGCCTGTTGCTGGGAATTAACTGTCAGCACACTCCTCCAGCACAAATGTAACGTCTTGGGCAATACCAGCATCTTCATGCTTTCATCTTTCTGTCCACGAGCATTGAGAAGCACAAAAATAACGACATCTACCCCTCGCAGTGGAACACATACATGTTGTGACATCTCTCGGTCTTCGTTGCTGACAGGCCGGTTCTCCTGAGGAGCGTCTTGCAAAGGATGAGAAGATTCTGCGTGTCTAGTAAAGGCGAGAGATAAAAGAAAGTGGACAAGTGCAACCTAGAGGTTCACCTACAAACACTTCTAAAGCATTCACCCAGGTGACTTTCACATCATGGCTTTATTCAAGTAGCGTGTTTATTCTGCTGCTCAACGAGGCGACCAAAAAAAAATGAATCATCCTTGCTTGGCTTTGTTTTTGTTGGGAAGGATCAGCTGGGCGGTTCCGAGGGACAGCACGGCCACCTTGCCAAACTCCGCTCAGCAGCCAGTGTTTAAGTGGCAGCTCTAAGAGCTCTCAGCTGTGGTTCAGCACAATCACAACTGATGGGAGCAAGACCATAATAAGCAAAGCTTCACCTTGTCCTTCAGGATGCTAATAATGATGTGTACGTTTAGCGAGCAGCAAGGGCACCTGTCCTGTAGAAGTTAAGGACGAAGTGACTTCAGTGTTTCTACAAACAGCTTACACTGAGGAGCAGTTAAAATTCAAAGGAGACAAGGCAGGTAGTTCTCCACCCAATCTTCTCATTCATTCCGAATTAGTCCGAATGCAACAACGGTCAGGTTCAGCTTTACCTCCAGGTAAAGAGTTTGTACAAACGTTACCATCGCTTATGGCATCAGCCAAGCAAGAAAGTCAAAGGGGTACGCACGTGCTGGAAACGAGCATGGCAAGTGCTACAGAACTAAGACACAAAGAGAAAACTCCTCTAATGTCAGAGGTAAAATCGAGAACTTCTGGCTTTTCAAAAGAGACGAGCAGAACAGCCCAGGCAACCCAATTCTCCACCAGTACTTTGTGGAGACGCGGTTATTAATTTCAAACCCCGCATCGGATAACGAACATACACAAGATTATCTTCCCGGGGAAAGGTGGGTAACACCTAACAGGACCCAAACACTGGTCAGATTAGAGCCCTTTCAGCAGCAGCAGAAAAGGAGGCACCAAACAAGTAACCAAAAGGTCACGCTAACGCAACTCTGAAAGCAGTTACTGAGCATCAATAAAGAACGAACGACCAAGAACAATTTGAGCAGCTCTCATATTAGAAAAGTCCCACAGACCAAAAAATTCAACAACCAAGCCAAGATCAAAAAGGAGGGGTGAAGGTTCAGCAGCTGCCTAAGGAAGCACAGCTCCCATTTTCACCAGGATCCCAACAGCTGGAGACACTTGAACTCATAAAAAGCAGCCGAGATGTCCAAAGGAAAATCAGCCTTTAAGGGTATGTCAAAGCTGCAGACACAGACCGTTACATAAGGACCAAAAGATGAACCAATGGAGAAAAAGCCACAGATGGCTCCAGTCCGTTTGCCAACTCGTTAGGTTTCCCTCAACCCCAGAACCTTCTTAAGAATCCAAGATGAATGAGTTAAGGAAGAACGACAGGTGTTACCTTCAGCTTCAAGTCACATCGAGTATCTGTGGGTGCGCATTAAAATGTCTGAATCGGAGTTCAAACAAACGTTTGCTAAGTAACAGTCTTTCCCTAACCTGTTTGCTTCCCGGGAACGACCAACCTGACAGGTCCACAGCCATCATCTGCACGCAAAAAAAAATATATATTCAGATGTCGCAGCTATTTAACTTCCCCAGAAGGCCACCGTAACCCTGCGCGCTGCTGACGTGAGCGCATCCTGCACAGGCTGCTGGTATTTAACGTGGCCTTTAGGCTATGGAATGTGAGTGGATGCATCCTGCACTCCACCGATTGCTGCTTCACAGGGAGAGACAAACTCTAGATGAACCAGCGACGTATCCCTGGAGCTGCAGCCACCGACAACTTAGCAAACGAGTTGGTTTTCTTAAAACACCTCACGGCTCTTCATTTAGGAAGATTCTTATTGTGCAACAAAGAAAAGGGGGGAAAAAAAAAAAAAGCAGAGCTCGTATGACCACGAATACTTTTCCTTCGTGCACCCTGTGGTTATTTGAGGCAGTTGTTGGGAATTTAGATTTTTAATCCTACTCGTAAAGCAAAACTACATTCAGGTGAAAGCGCCAAGGAACAATTAGACAAAAGTTAGCAGTAAATTTCTGTCTACACTAAAAGTTGTTCCTTCTCACAAAGCTCATTCAACGGTTTTAGGTACCAAGGGTGCCTAAAACTTGTTTTTGAACGAGTTTTTGTATTCCCTAAATGTGGGATACTTACTACAGAAGTAGCACAGTACCCGCAAGAATCTCAGAATTCCAGATACTGAATCGACAAGGACCTTAAAAGACAACAAATAATCGTCCTTGTAAAGGTGCTGAGCACACAGAGTCCACTGGAGATCAAGTCTTCTGGAAACCACGTCACATTTGCAAATGGCAAACAGACGATACTTCTGCTGAGAAGAAACTTGGCCGGTGCAAAACTGCTACAAATTCAGGGGAGTTACGAGCGAGGACAGACAACGCTTCCCAGTCGCAGCGAGCAAAACCGATCCCTGCGTGTGCCCAGTGCGTTTACCTGAAAGTCTCTCCCAAACCACCCACTCCATACAATTTGTTGATGTCACAATCTTAACCTAGGCTCAAGGTTTTAGCTTTTCCAGGCTAAACCACAGGCCAGTTTTACCAACGCCAGGCCGGCACAGAGGCCAATCCTCAAGGTGCCATTTTTCCCCAGGGAATTAAACTGAGAAACAGATCTAACGTCAAACTGATCGAAAAGAGGGCAAAATAAGGGTTAAAAGTTAGTTTTAAGTAAAAAACAATTGGCTGATCCAATCCACCTTCCAAATCCCTAACTGCTGTGCCAGCCCATGGGGCTGGGGACAACCCCAGGGGCACGAAAAGGAGAAGCTGCTCTTTTGAGGAAGCATTCATGAAGCGACGGTCAAAGCAGCTTGATCATCTTTGCAGCACATATTGTTAGAAAGAATAAACAGCCACTAGACTCACCCAGAAATTGGTCCATCTTCTTGCTTACCCGTGGTATCATCTGCAAAAAGAATAGTAATAATAATCAAGAAAATTATTCAAGAAAAGAGAGCAGAAAACGCGCCACAACTCCAGAACTACCCAGAGGTGCCAAGGCACTACCAGGAACCCCAATGCTCTCTTTTTGACAAAGTCCAACTAGAAACGGAGCAACTAAGAAAAAACAACAAAAAACCCCCACAATAAACACCACCTCTCTGCAGAAGTGAAGCCTCAGACCACTGAAAGAGAACGAAATCCAAAATCCATATCCAAAGCCTCAGAGCTGAAGGTAAGCATCACAAAACCAACCGAAGCCAGCTTGTGAAGGTCTTCACATGGGCTTTTAACGTGCCAGGGAAGAAGAAACATCAAAGTATTCGGCTGGAAAGTCCAGGAGGAGGACAAAGACGTTTAAGTAAAGTCCTACACTTTTTCCTAGACACACGCACACGCCAGTCCCCTCCTACCATGGGGTGCACCTGCATCACCCGGGTGAGTAAGATCTGGATGATGAGGACGCTGAGATTGTAAGAGCATCGCCTTAACCTCTCTGCACCACGGTGCCACCCTGCACAGGCCAGGACCTCACCCACCTCCCCAAAACCAAGCGGCAGCCCCGGGAGCGAAGCCGGGCCTGGGGGTGACACCGCCCGGGCCCCGCACTGCCCCTGAGAGCTGCCGGGTTCCCTGCGCTGCCCCCCGCACCGCCCTTCTCCCCGAGGCCTGGCCCGCGGCGGCGGCACCTACCCCCGTAGAGCCAGTGCTCCTCATCCTCCTC
>VZZY01015193.1:469187-487364 GCA_013400335.1 Eurystomus gularis | reverse complement strand
CCCCCCCCCCCCCCCAATGTAAATGATGATTTTGCAAAGTGCAGGACAAACCAGTGCTGTTGATTGCAAGTCCTGTGCAAGCAAGTTGTACTAAAATCATTACTACTAGACGCTTACCTGGACAGTTCTATCGAGGGTTTATAGAATTGCGACATTTCCAATGAAATATAGTAGGACGTGGCATAAGGATGCGTGTTTGAGGACAGCAAATATAGAAATTAATAAGGCAGCATGCTCAGAACGAGTTTAAGCAGCACGGATGTTAGATCCCTAGTGGCAACTCTATCAGTTATTGTTAACGTTAAAAATTCAGAGTGCAACATAGAAGCCTCGTTTTTTTAAAAAAAAAAAAAAGTGCAAATTGTTCTCTTCTTAACCGAAAGTAACAGAGCGAGGAAGATATTCTACTGAAGAACATTTTAAAGTCACAGCAAAGTAGACCATCTTCTTTCCAAAATCATCTACAAGGCACTAAGGGTAGAAAATGACAGGTAACATGAAATACCAAGTGCTGTTCCTCAGTCAGGCCGGAATATGGGATATTTTGGTAAGAACTCTATTAATATAACCTGTTGAAAAAGGGAAAAAGACAAGAACAGAACAGAGTAACCAAAAGGCTCAACCCTTCAGCGCAACGTCCATGCAACATTAGCTAAATACCTAAGACTAAACATATCCGAGATGCTCTGCACGGGGGAAACGTTGCCCGGGGTAACAAAGCAGAGATTTCAGTTGGTTTGAAATACGAGGCTTCGGGACACCTGGCTTTTTGGGGGTGACTATCGCTTTTCTGCAAGCCTACCCCATCTTCAGGGCTATACAGGGAAGTGGGTGGGGGAGTGGTAGGGCCACAGAAATATTCTGAATTCTGCTTTCCTAAAGGGATTGTTTTGGTTAAAAGGTTATGAAACTTAGAGCTAGAAAATAAAAATAATAAAAAAAAAGATCCAGACAAAACCCACACTAGTATAAAAATGCAGCATTTCTGCATAGAAGTGTTAAATAACTCCAGACTGGCGTGGCAGACACAGCACCGCACAAAGTCCAGACCAAACCAAGGGTGCCTGCACTGCAAACGTAGAATTATTACACAGGGAACACGTGTTTATTGGTGACAATTTTGAAGTCTCGGTATTGCTAGAATGGCCTTCACAGGTGTACCTCAAACGCAACTGCATGTTTTTCTCAGAGATCTTTCTGGGCTAGGTGACAGTCTAGTGAGTGAAGGGCTTTCCTCTCTGAAATTTTTATGTTGAATAGCAAATGAGTCACAGAAGTCATACTTACATATTCCATCATATTGCTAGTTTCACATTTCCTTTTACTCAGCTTCCAGTGCAAACCAAGCTAAGAAAAGAATTATCACAGGATTAATGCACGTCACAGTGTTGTTTTGATGAGTAATATAACAAGCATGAGCAATATCAAATTATTAGGGTCTGGAACACTTCAGACACGGGTTTAAGATCCGTATAAAGCAGGGAATTATAAGAAGACTGTAAAATTCCTACATGCCAATCATGCAAAAAAAACCTTACTAGTCTTAAAGCTGAAAAAACAAGCACTCTACCTTTTCTTACCTTATGATATAGTCTGTTATTTTCCCATTCTAATAACTTCTGAATTGATCTTCTAGTCTAAAAAGTAAGTCAAAACTGTATTACAAGTGGTTCAGTAGCCGACCTCATCCAGAAGAACCTTAAGCATTTCCAGCTGAAGATTAAAGTTAGTTTTATAGAGAAATTATAAATGGAAGTCCTACCACTTCAACTCACCGCTGCTCAGCATCTGATCTTCTTCAGAAAAGAATAAAACACAACACCCACAGGTTTTTTTGTTAACTCGGGACTTCAGCTTCCCCAGAATTCATTTATTTAGTAAGAGATCCTTTTGAGTTTAGTATTTTTACCGACCACGGCCAAACCAACAAAACAGAATCTCCTCCCCCATTCTCTTGGCCAAATACTGCACTCCCTACAGGTGGTCTCCTGACAACACACAGTTTGCATACATGGAATTTCCAGATTTTGCTACTGTAATTGTTACCTGAATCCTGAACAAACCCTCAACACCACAGGACTCCAGCTCACAACAGCGCCAAGATGCCCAGAGTCCACCTTCATGTTCCACTCTTCCCACAGCTCTGGGAGAGGAGAGGATTTGGGAGGTTTCCATGATTTTTAAGGTCACAAGAAGACCACTGTGGTGATCTGCTCTAGTTCCTGCATGACACGCCACAGAATTCCATCCACCAATTTCTTTGCTACAGCTCCTAATGGTAGGAGAGCTGCAACATCTCATTAAAAAAAGATGCAAAGCTATCCAACCCTGAGCCAAAGAGTTAATGGTGGAGAGTCCACCCCGTCTTTGCGCGTTTCTCCAGTGACAAAGCTGGACTGGCTAGGCTGGAGTTAATCTTCACAGCAGCTTGTATCGTGCTGTGCTTTAGAACTATGACTGTGGCTCTGCTGGAGGGAGGCGGCGAGTCATCTGCCTTCGCATCGCTGGGGTTTCCTTCCCTTTTGCTCCTTCCCTTATTAAGCTTTGTCTCAACACACAAGTTTTTCTTACTTTTGCTCTTCTGATTCCCGCATCCTGCCTGGGCCAGGGGGATAAAGCAAGTGGCTGGAGGGTGCTTAGCTTCTGGCTGGGCTCAAACCACCGCAAGAGAAAATTAAGAGCCACCTTACACTTGGGATTGTTCTACCATACACACACGCCCCCCAGAAGTAGCCTCACCTTCCCTCCGCCTACTTGGTACACGTTCTTCGTACCCCGGAGAGTTACATTAATGCTACAACATCACGGCGGCATTTATTTACATTTTCAGCAGCACGAGAATATTAAATATTGTTTTTAAATATTCCGTCTGTATCTCTCCAGCCTATTTCTGTGCAATGAGAACATTTATAAAGGCAGTTCAAATGAGCTAAAACAAGCCCGGTAACTTTTGACTGATGCAGGCTTCAGGGATTTGCAGTTCAAGAATGACCATATTTATGCCTTTAGCGTGTTTCTTTTTTTCTTTTTAACCAAAACCTCAACGTCTCTCAATGCAACTGTGAATTTGCTTGAGCAAACTGCAAAGTTTGCAAAACGCTCCTGTGCTGTTTTCTCTGACAGGCAACGCCTGTGTTTTGTTCTTGCTTTCAGTTTGTTTTCTTCACGATCGTAAATTCTCAAAAGCCAGAAGTATTACTTCTGAACAGATTTTTACTTAAGATCTTTTCCTGCAATCGGTGGCAAGCGTCAGTTTTTTTCCCTACTGCACTTATGCGCTACTTATATTGGTGGATAATAAGATTTTATTGCCACAAGTCTTACAAACTATTTAGCTGCAAAGAAAACCATTACACTGTATCTATTTATGTACTTCCTAAACAGTTACTGCTGTGATAAATCAATCCTAAATGTAAACCACAGAGGTAATTAGGATCATGTTTACTTGATACTGCTCTCTAGAATTATTTCTTTGGGCCTGATTACAAGAGTTGTCAACTTGCTGTTGAAAATAAATAAATAAGGGGGAGTCCTTAAAATTCTTGAACAGAAAACAAATTGGGGTTTGTTCTTAATACAAGCAGCGCAGTAAAATACGTCGGATAAACCACTGCTTTGAAATGTGTCTACTGATACACAAAAGTGATTTTTTTAATGTTAAAACATATTTCTTCTGGGGTGGAGGGTGTGAAGAAGAAAAGTCATTTGCACACCAGTTCAGGCAGTCTTTGAAGGTCAGTGTCCAGTTCTGTGCTCATTTAATTCAAGTCTTAGACCTTTAGAAACCCTGGAAGTTTAGGTTAGCACATACCCCGTCCTGTTCTTGGAACCGAGGTGGCATTAGCTGTTCCTAAAACTATTAATTCAGTCGGTAACTTGGTATAATTCACTTCATTAACAAACATATTTTTCCCCCTTTCTAAGGAATGGAGAACAAAATAACCAGTGAGCCAAAAACCAGGTTTTGAAATGGGGATAATGCTATTAAATGTTCTCGACAATTGCAAAATAAATAGAATGAGAAGAACGAAGCCTGCACTTACTCTCTTGTTCAGACAGACTACAGGCCACAGGCTACAGCCCAGCGTGCAGCAGCAGCACAGACAGCCGCAGAGCAGCCACTTCACGTTGACCGGGAGGTTCTTTCGCAAGCAGGTGTTCACACGGTGGATGCTGGTCTTGAATTCTTCCGGGGCAACCTGCAACAGAAGGGCTGAACTTCAGTGCGCAGCCATTTACAGGTGTTCTGTGCTCAGTAATTGCCTCTAGAGATTAAAATGTAAAGGAAACATGATTACCGTTATCCAGTATGACCCCATATTCTAAACCACTGGTCGCCCAGTGAGAGTGAAAAGTCACTTTCCTGTAACAAATTTCGTTTCTGGTGCACGCTTTGCAAAAACTTGCATGAAACATCACTTTGATGGACAGCCTCACCCTTATTTAGTGCACCAGTAATAAATCTGTTGTCCTGCTAACATAGTGGCCCCAAACAGAACTCGAAGTGGGACAGAGCTGTGCAATAGATGCACTGGCTGTGCTGACCAGAACCATGGAAGAATGACAGAAATCTGGTTTCCCAAGCGAATGCGAGGCAGCTTCGTAGTAAAAACCCTTGTGGTCACATAGAAAAAAAGGAGAATATTGTCCACATCCATTGAGCTTGGGAGAAGATGGGACTCTGTCAACAAACTAATTCCTCCAGTGGGGCATGCTGGCATGAAGCCACAGCTTCACCTGGGACTGCTTCCTAAAGTAAGGAAGTCTGGAGAGACATATCCTGGGCTGTATTCAAGGCAAAGGAATGTGTCTTGTACAGGGTTATGAATAAAGCCTAGCTGTTGGGAAAAAACCCCAAACTTCCTGAAATTAAGGAGTGTTCAGCAGCGCTTACTCAAAATAATATTTTCTATATATTGCCACTGCAGAGTTAAGTGGAAAATCGAATTTTCTGGCAGAAACAAGCTCCTTTCTCTGATGGCAGCGTTTTTCTTACAGAAGAGTGAAAGCAGGTACCCATTTACACACCCCAAATCCCTCATCTCTCTACAGAATCTGTGGAACTTCTGACAAGTCAAATATGGGTTTGTGGCACCGACTCCACGATGGCACTCTTCAACGCAATCCAGCGTTCGAACGCACACTAGACTCAACCAGACTGGCACGACTCAAAAAAAGGAAAAAAGAAATCATTCCTATTTGCCACGTTGAAGAAACCCCCCCCTAGAACCAGCGTGTCTGTGAAGCCGTGCAACTGCGACATCGTCCTTCCCACTGCGCCAGCCCACCTCTGCTCACCGCTTCTGCAAACAAGGGCAACCACCACCACAGCAGCGTTGCTTTAATGACAAAGGAGCAGGGCTACGGCACAGGAAATGGAGAGGACCTGGTTCTGCCACCTCCGCCTCTTCACAAGGGCTAAAGTCATTAAAACCTTGCAGGAGAGGGAGTCAATAAATACGACATCTGTTTCCTGGCCATTCAGCTCACTGCGTGGTGCAGAGTCAGGGGTCACCTGGCTTTGTACACAAGCCAGGCCTACAGTTAGTATTGCAAGAACAATTTAATATTGTGATTGTTTTATAGCGGGAACGAATAAGTACACAAAGTATTTCTTTTGTAATTATACAGGCTCCCCCCCTACCATTAAACGGGCTGTCTGATAATTCTTTTTACAGCAAGTAAAAAAAAAGAAAGATTCTACAAACTGACCGGAACATCAACCTTTAAATATATTTTACAATAGACACCTTAGTTTAAAAAAAAAAAACAAAAAGCAAGCAAAAATAAATGGCAAAAAGAAACAGAGATCCCATGTGCTGGGACATTTTTCCATCAACAGAAAAGAAATAAAAATCACATTGTTGTGTGGAAAACGAGCCCGTACTTGCATGTATCTGAAACGAGGGTTTACAGATCTCTCTGCCAATGTCTTAGGATTGTATTTAGGATGTAAGAAACCTCAGATGCAGGTGAGCGAGACCATTTCATCTTCAACGTGGGAGGATGTTTGGTAGTGAAGTACAAAGCTGGGGCTGGGGGGATGCAGTACAAGGAACGCTGTACGGCCTCTGCAGCAAACGTGCCATGAAAATATTGACTTTCTCAGCACTTCCAGAAGTTTACATGCTCCTCACATCTCTATCTATATATACACAAACAGCATTTTCTTTGAGAAGTCTGTTGAAATTTGTACGTGTATCAATCTATCTGAAAGATAAAAATAAGTAGGTTTTTTTCTTGACCCTGTTAGTACTTTTGCAGGGGATCTCACTAAGAAAAGAGAAGGTTTCCCTTTCTGTTAGACACAAAGTTCACTGGACCTTGCCAACAACACACCCCAACCCCCAAATCCAGCTGTACAAACCGACCAAAGACACTAGAACTGCACAGTCCAGAACTGAGCGTGAAGAAACCTTATCATCAGTGGTAACATCCAGCATGGAAAGACGTCAGGCAGATTCTCAGATCACAGCTGGCAGAAAAATGTGGGACCTGGGAAAGCAGCAGTGGGATGGCGAGATTCCCTGTTTCTGTGCCGCTTCTAAGGAGGCCACTGTTGCCATCGGGTTAAGAGTCTGACACTAGTTTCTAAGAACACGGTTGAAGTCCTCTCCTTCCTGTAGAGCACGGCACTGCAAAGCGCTAAACTTTTAGATGCCACCCAGAAACAGAGAAAATGTCTATTTCCGAAATTTTGGTGTGATGTTTACCTTGACTGAGTATTACAAAAGTACCGCTACTACCTGCCAACGCGCCAGATACTTCCACGTGAAGGTGAAGCTCTGAACTGCAACGTAAGATGAAATTACTGAAGATGGTTTTGGCCGACCCAAACTTTTGGATGTACTTCTCCCTTTAGGAAATGTAATCGCAATAAATATTTCAGCCAGTCATTGACATGTCTTCATTTGAAACAGAAGGAAGCAGTGACCAAGATGAGCCTTGTTCTGTGGTAAACAGAAGGAAAACAGTTTGGTTGCTCTCAGTTCACAGCTCAGGAACAGTTAAACGTTGTTACACAGTGACAAAGAACGGAGTATCTGTACATGAAATAACTCTTCTCATTTCAAGGTATTCAAATGAAAGTCACCAGAGAATTTGGTTGATTTTCTTTCATAATTTTAAATCTTGGCTGTCTTGCAGGTGCAGATACTGAAAGGTTAATATGAAATGACTCACGTATTTCAAACGAACAGAGAATGAAGAGCGTCTCCTGCACAAAGAAAGCCCCTTCAGAAAGTCTAGTTTGGAGTAATTTTGGAAAGTCTCTTGGAGGGTTTCTGTCTGGCTCTTGAAAAGAATGAGATAAGTACATAGCTCCTGGCTGTGCAGTACACCTTGTAAAGAGACATTAGTTCCTTTCAGGTCTTTAAGGGAGGGGGAAAAAAAAAACCAACAACCCCAAAACATAAAAGGAAAGGAGGAGGTGTCATAATATTTTACAACAGGATGCAGAGAATCGACAAACACAGGAAGAGAACAAGTAAAGCCCAGCAGGCCCGATCTTTCTCCTTCAATCTTCCCGATCACAAACCCAATCAATCACGTGTCGCAGGGGGATCACAATACCAAGAGCACACTTTATGGCTCCCGTTTCCCTGCATTGCTTGGCCGTCTCCGTGCAGAACCCGCATTGTCTTCAGCTCAGGGCAGGAAACTCCACTTTCTTCCTTAAGGTTCACTGCCTCCATCATTTTCTTGTCACCTGGAGCAGTGTGTGCTGTTGTGCCGTATATCACAGAAAGGAGTCTGTTAAAAGCTTTTAAATGCTTGTTTTAAAAGAATTAATAGCCCTATAAAACTGTAGCACACAGAATTTAAGTTTTGCCAGAATTTAAATTTAGGCCAAAGGCCAATCACATTATTAAAAGTTAATTATTGCCTCTGCAAATGTTTTCTTAAAATCTTCCATTGAAAAGCCAAGCGCAGTATTATAAAGCTGAAGCTTGTGTCTCATCCTACAAGACAAATATTAAGTCAGTCTAGCTGAACGAGCTAGGCCCAACATCTGACCTACCCGGTATTTTCCTTTCTTTTATTGTTTTATTGTCTGTTTTATCCTCAAATGTACACATTCACCTCTCCCCCAAAAAGGTAACCAACACGTCTCCATTAAATATTTAAGATGGAGATGGATTTAAGATCTCTAGGCAAATTCACAGTTAACTATCCGGACTCTGTAAGAACTGGGAGGCAGGAGGTAGGGGAGACAGGTAAAGAAGAAGGGGTATTTCAGATTTTAGAAAAAAAAATAAGAAAATTCACCCTAGGTTGACTGTCATCACTATGTAGATGAGCAAACTGAGGGTCGGGAAGCTTAAGAAAATTCCTAAGACTACACAGTGGCATAAATCCAAAATTCTGGGGGAAATGTGGAGCTAGATAGTTTTACCTATTTTGGATTTTTATCGTGAGTAGATTTTCATCCAGCGTTTAAAAACGTAGCTCTTCATCTGGATTTATTAAAAAGAAAAGCAATCCCGTAGAGAACTCTCTCAACCCCACCTAATGGCTTCATCTTTTACACTCCATTAGCAGACGGGATATATTATTAATAGAAATCCACGGTGAACAAAGCCATTAAACCGAACGTTACACAGAGTCTGACTACAGCATGACATTGCCTTCCACTAGCTCTGCACCAGGGCAAGTTCACAGGAAACATTTTAGTCACAAATTGTTAATATCAACAGCCACTATGCTATTCATAAATTGGGATTTCATTGAAAAATTTGTATTTGAAGAACGGCAAAAGCTCTTGAAGTGGCACATGAATTGAGTACAATACTTATGATGGTGAGTTATTTATCAGGGTATTTGAAGAAAACCTTCTTACTGGAAAAAACTCGGTTTTCATTTTCGATAGGGATGAAAGTGATTTACTGCCACAAGCAGAGAAAGAAGCAGACTATTTATTTCTTGCAATTCATGAAAGTATTAAAACCCCAAAAAACCACAACTGTGGTATTTAACGTCTTTCACGGCAGCGTGTGGCAGGCAGTAAGAAAAACGTCTTTTACTATCTCATTGGATTGGTGTTTCCCCCTCACAAAAGGGGACTCATTTCTTTTCAAGGTCTTCTTACTCAGAAAGCTCCTCAAATCCACATGAGAAAAAGGGTAACAGGGCATCAAGATTCGGAAGAGAAGCTGCATACCCATAACACAGCAAATCCCTGTTGGGTGGCCACTGGCTTCATCTATAGAATAAAAAGAGTAAATGCCAAGTAGAGCTTCCTCTCTCCCCTCTCTGCTAAATTAAGTCCAAGTAGCCAATGGGACATTAAACTTTTGTTGGCTGTATTTAACAAGAGGAGAAACAAGTGGAAAATGTGACAGGTGTCGATGGTCGGATTAAAAAGTGTGGGTTTGGGGGACTGGGTTTGTTTCTTCAATACGTGCAAACGTATTTTAGAGAGACAGAAAGAGATGAAATTCTATAATCAAACAAAGTTTTACCATTTCCTGCTAGGTATTTTCTACGGGCTTTTTTGTAACCAAGTCCAACTTGCCTAAAAGAACATAAAAATTCCTGTTTCCAAAAAGTATTCTGTGGCTTTTCAGTGATCAGAAAGAGCTTTGCAGAAAAGAACAGACCTTAGACATGCAAGGTGGAGAAACGCAAGTGGTGTTATGACCAGCCCTCACGTCAGACACCACGGAATCAGGAAACCTTTTCCCCTGGAGCTCAGGGAGGCCCTGAAGCAAGGCCAGAATTCCCAGGCTCTCCTTTAACAAGCCAAAACTCCAAACAGCAACCTGCTTTTTATGGTACTGCTGTCTAAAAAGCTGGACAAATCCAACAGAAGGATTTTATTCATTATACCCTGGGGTGAGAATGAAGGAGAGAAGCTCCAGATGGGTTTGGCAGGAGCAGAAGACACCATCCAGCTGCAGTTCAGTGCATTGTTAAATGACTCAACAGCTACTGCAAGAGGCTGCAGAGGCAGTGGAGCTGTTTGCGATGACATCAGAGAAAGTAGTAAGAGCCAAATAAACTTTTTCCTCACAGATTCTGGAAAAGATACACAACAGGGATATAAAATGAAGCAAAAGAAAAGCACTAGAGTGAGACAGCAGAAAGAAAAAAAATCCCAGAGAAAAAGAATTTTAAAATTTAAAGTCTAAAAAAAACCCCAAACCAACTATGAAAATAACTTGAAATCATAACCAAGAATTGTTACAATAGCTGCAAATGAATATTTATTAAACTTGCACTTTGAAAGATGACAGGACTCCAGAGAAAGCAAGAGACTTGTCACCACTCATTTTTCAGAGCTAAACAATTAGTGTATTTCTGCAAACCTACTAAAAACCTACTTCATTTGTAGATTTAACACTATAAAGATATAACAGATTCTCCTCCAGAGATCTCTCTAAACTCAAGGCTTGACAGATACACTAGGAGGAAGAGTCTTGTATCTGAAACAGTCTAAGGCAGGAGGGGGCACAAACTCCAGACACCTTTAAAGCAAGGTTCAGTCTTGCTCTCCCGTAGATTGCCTGCATGAAAATCAGTGTTTCCTGTTTCAAATAGAACCCAGGGCCCGCTCGTCAACCAGCTGGTTCATACAGGACAGGGTGAATTCCAGCACAACCCCGCCTGCGCTGCTCTGGGGCCTGACGAGCACGAATCTGGAACACGAACCGCTGGACACGCTGCATCTTGCCATGTAAAAGAACAGTTTAATCTCACACTTACCTTCCCTGTCAGAACAGAAGGAAATTCTGTATCAAACTTGTTGCTCAAGCCAAACCTTGAAAACAAAAGAGACAAACAAAATATATTCCACCTAACTTATTTTGTTTCCCTTAATTAAAAAAAAAAAAATAGATTTTGTACTTAAAAAAAAAAAGGATTCATTTATTTTGCCCTTACGGTTACATTATTTCACGAGCTTTCAATCTGAGTTTACAGAAGCTCTCGTGTATCATTCATAGGGTCATTTACAAGACAGAAATACAACTTAGCACCTTAGTTTCATACCTCCAAGTCGCTAAAGGTGCAAAAATTTTTACAACTGGATGGCAATAAGTTTCAATCTTTGCTTTCTTTAAGAAAAAAGTCCTTCAGCTATTAAATTTACTAGGTTCAATAATCCTTTTGCTGCTATTTTCTTACTCATGCAATTTATCCCCATGCAACAGATAAAGCTAGTTATAATGAACCCGTTCATCACCATCTTAGAAATTAATAACCATATTGCTTTAAAAAATGGCTTTGGGCTGAGTTAAACTATCCCATGCAAAACACAGTTATGAACTTCAAGAAAATTACGTCTTAGGTATCACCGGGACTTCTTCATTGACAAGTTCTTGCTTTAGAGCAAGAGGTCGGTCTTCATCGTGACTTGTGATCCCTACAGGGAGCGAGGCTTTGCTTGTAAACCTGTTACCGCTAGCTCCAAAACCACTGAACCAACTCAGATTTCCCAAAAGCCCGTGCTGGAGATCAGCAGCGGAGGCTGATTGGACTTTTTTATTTTATTTAAAGTACAGAATGCAAGAAGTTAACTAAGCTCTGACGCTAAACCTTCTGCAGAACGAGAATTCTGACTTTCCATCCCCTCTACCTTAGTTGAAATCTTTAACCTTCGCAATTCAGTAACTGAAGAAAATGCAACAGTGGCTGGACTCTCAGCTACAACCCTGACGTCTGAACAGAGCTTAATAAGTTTCCAGAGTTAAATGCACTGCACATCAAGTTCACTGTCAGCTCTGCTAAACTATCCCCCGCATATTTTTGTTCAAAAAAGAAGCAGCCCCAAACGATCACAGCCAAAAAGAGGAGCACAAATACAGTTGTATTTTTTTATTACGGAAATATTTTATAGGAACAAACCTCATGGAGAGAGAGTATTTGCTTTGAGTCAAACTGACACCTAAGGACTCCTCGCTGGTCACCTGTACAAATCCCAGTATTGCTGGAACGTCACCGGTCCCCTCACATTATATCACACACATACTCGGGCACACAGCAGAGGGATTCAGACAGCCAAAGATGGCAATGCAAATTCTTTAGCAGTACAGAGAAATGTAAAATAAACCTTAAAGAGAGAAGCCCAATAAAAGAACTTGTGCTGTCTTTAGAAATCCAGAAAGCTGATTAAAATCTTTGTGAAGCACAGTGGTGACATCCAATGGAGTCTGTCAGTGGCTAACTAAAGGCAGAGCCTTGACTCTTGCGAAGAGCAGCACAGTGGAGCACTAGTTGTGTCAAACATTTAGAAACCCCAAAGGGCAGATCTTAATTCAGGGAAGTGTTTCTCAGCCTTGGTCTCATAAGCTATTCTAAGCACTACAACCAATCGCCACCTATTTGTGTTTGTTTCGTTGAACACCTTTTCACTGAAAAGCTTCTGGAAGTGCATGTGAGTGAAGAACATCAGCACAGCCTGGGCTACTGCAGATCCAGTCAGCTGCAAAGCCAGGATGTTAAATAACTGCTACAAAAAAACAACCAACCAACAGGAAAACCACTATGATTTTAGGCAAGCCCAAAGGTTACTAATAGAAATACGCTCCCGTTCTCTGGGAGTGTGGCCTGGCAATTCAACCTCCATGTTTTATAGCTTTTCTTTTTATGCTGAAATCTTCCATGTTTCGTTACATATTTATTTTTAACGAAGAGCCGTGATTTTGAGTCTCTAAAAAATCCAGCAGAGACCAAAGGTATGAAGCAGATACACAAGCTTGTTTTGAAGAATACAGACTTTGTTATCTCAGCAATGAAACTACCTGAAATGATCACAAAGGTGTAGCAAGCAGACGAGATGCTAAATGGCTTACTGGCCAGTTCAGGTAATACTGTGGAATTATTTACCCATAAAACAGACTCCCTCCATTAAATCATGTCAAAGGTCCACCCAGCCCAGAGCCCTGACTCTTACAGTGGCCAGTAGCAGACCCCTAGGAAACAGCAAAAGAAAAGAAGAAAAGTGCAAACATTTACTGGCATGTCCCCAGAATACTCTTCTGACCTTCCACAACTCCTCGTTCAGACACTTCCTCAGCCACAGCGTCTTTATCTCATTGGTCACAGACTCATTAGAATTCCCATGACATCACCGATTTCCATAAATCGGTGCTTTCTGATTTAGCTCCATTACGAATACAAGACCACAGTAGCTTTAGGATGTTGAATTTGAAGGCTGATGTAATGAAATATATTTAAACCCCAACGCTTCTGTCAGTTGCCAAAACCATTATAAGACAGCCAAGAAACCTCAGTTACAGGAATGCATCTTTTTTACACTGACACTTGCAAATAGCTAAAAGAATATTAAAAGTTTTGACTATCCTGGGATCAGGACTACGCTATATTATAATGTCAGGTTTAGCCAGCATCACTGATGGCCTCTAGCACAGCTTTATTAAAACGTCTCCAGAAGTTTTACAGACTATCCTCAGGATGATTTAGCACATAGTTCAGAAACATTAAACTCCTATTTCATGGGCAGGGAATTCAAGAACCAAATAAAAAAAAAACCCGCATCTATTTAGAAGTGTTAAAGCAGAATGTTGGGTAGTTCTACAGCTTTGCAACCAACTCTGTAACAGTATTGAACTGTTATTAGGGTATTTAATGTAAAAATGCTGAGACCTGACGTCTTGATTAAAGGTAACTTCATCAGACCTTCTACAACGGGCTGATGATCCAGCATGATCTGGCCTATGAAGTCTTCTAAAATTCAGCACATTCAAAAATTGCTATGTGAAATAAATTCCAGGACCTGTCCTTCAAATCATTTGATACATCAGTTGGTGACGACTTCTTTCTGAGCTAGTTCTCTGGCTCCTCAGCGAAAGCTGCCCAAAGTCTAACATTTAGAAATTCACAAAGTCACCCACATACTTGGGTTGCAGTTTCCTCGCTGGATGACAAGTAGCTGTAAAAGCAAAGCGCTGCTTCCTGTAGGCAACAACACTGGAATAGAACTGGGACGAACTCACTTTCTAGTTCTGTCTCTCCTTCCTTGTTTGAATCTGTGGAATCAGACAAGTCCCATCAGCTCGTTTCCCCGCCAGCTGCATGAGAACGCAACCTCTCCTCGGGAGTTGTAATAAGATATATTCATAAATCCCCCAAATTAAAGTCTGAAACAAACACCCTGAATCACCGGTTGCAAACCCCACCTGCAACAGGTGTCCCACTATGCAATTCCTTCCGTTAGTCGACAGAGCATAAGGAAATAAGGTCTCCTGTCCCCAGAACTGCAACAGGAAGATTTTGGAAACCACTTTCTCACATTTTCAGCCCTGAGCTGGAACCTCCTTGAACACTTGACGTTTCTCTTCTTCGTCTAGGACCTTTTCCTGTGAAGCCAACAGAATCATCGAATGGTTTGGGTTGGAGAACTACTGAGGAGAACTACCTCATCCAACCCATGGATGAGGTTTTGGAAAACTACGTTTTTGATAACCAGTGGCAGGCTGAGGTCACCTGCTACTTTAAATATGTGGAACCTGCTGTTTTAAATATGTGGAACAGGGAGTAATATCAGAGAATAATCAAATGTCATCTTATCACAAGTGAGAACCTGGCTCTGCCCTGCCTTCCCCAACTGGTGGCAATGTGCTTTTCATTAGCACCTGCATTGTGGGTCCCTGGGGCACTCCTACAGAAAACAGAACGGAATAACAGAAGTTAACTTGTAACCCAAACTAGGAGGTTTGCAGACTTAAGCAGGAATCACCAGCTGCATCCTAAGGGCAAAAGTGTGCTTCACGGCTCCTTCATTACCTCATTACTATCCATCCACATGGAACTAATTACATCAGATAAATCAAAGCTCATAACCAAGTTAGAGCTGGTTTACTGCTCTGTCTGTGAAAGTTATTGCCGTGCTTTGGGAGGGATGTGACTCAGTCTTCACTAGAAATGTTTATGTCGAGATATTTGGGTACAGCAACCCCAGCCACGCTGACTATGCAAGAAACAGCAAACAGCGGGTTTATAACTCATTAAAATGGAATTTCAGAAGCAAAGAAAAGGCATTTACAAGGCCCTAGTAATTTCCGTGTGGTAAAATTCAAAAGCTTTCTGAAAACAATAGATATGACTGACAGCTATTTTTTCATAGTAGGAATCTTCTGGAACGAGAGAGCCTGGAATAGGATGAGCATAAATTTTGCCAACGACTTTCACATAAATTCTCCCCCTCTCTGTGAGAAGACTAAAACAAAAACACTTTTCATGATCACTCTTATCATGCACAGGGGTAAAAGGGTTAGCGAAACAGTCAGTGGAGAAAGCAAGATCCTGCTAAAAGCCCTCAGAAGATTGCTGGAATTTACATTCAGTGCTGTTGGATACTGCAGTAGAACTCTGTTAGGGTCAGCAGCTCGCTGACAAGGTCAGAAGAAGAAAAACTCTCATGCAAGAAACTGCTAGATAGTTTGAATCTACTAACTTGAGATATTTGTAAGAGGCCTGTGCAGGAAAAGCTGGACCAGAAGAGGACCCTGGAATCAGAGAATGATCCCTTCTCTATATACCAAAAGTGTCCAAGAAGGCCAGTGTCAGATGAGGAACAAAAGGTACCTGAAACAAAAATCCAGGGAAAACAATGACTTTTTAGAAAGAACTGATTTTCTTTTTCTTTTTTTCCTAATAGAGTGTCTGACTTGTCAGGACAGGTATTTTTTATCAGCAATGTTTTAGACAGGTTCAGAAAACAAACACAAGTTTTACTTGATGATGTATCTCACCCCAGTAACTAGAGCAGGCTGCTTCTGAAGCCAACCGATTTCAAAAGCGGCATCAGCGTGATCAAAAAGTGACAGAATTTCGCGGCTGATACAGACTAACCAGAAACTCTTTGGGAAGCAAAATATTTCCCACTTAATAAGGAGGCTTGGATTACATACCAGCGTGTCCAAGGCTTATCTGTATTTTACTGATAGCATCCACTGTTTTTATCACGATAAAGAGATTTACAAATATATCATGAACTGACAAAAGATGCCCTCTACCATGCCAGTAGGGAGACCTGTCACAGGGAGAAAGTTGGGAGGAGTGGAAGAAATGGAAAATAAGGTGGATGGGAATTCAGCTCAGGCAGTTACAAGGCCATGTGTGCTAGCTCCTGATTTTCCACATCACTTCCAAGTATTGCTTTCTTCTGAGGCAGACATCACTACCTGAGAGAGTTCTTGGAGATGCTCCTGCCCATCCCCAAAAGATGCTGGAGCCAAGGAGGAACTTTAAGGAACATCACTAGTACCCAAAAAGCATCACAGCAGACAAAGCAAGTGAGCGTGTAACCTTTTTTTCCAGTTCAGAGCTTAAAACCAGATGGGCAGGTGGGGTACTCTGATCGTTTGGCTTGTGTTACACCCCTCCTTCAGTCAGGCCACGTGCTATCTGGGGTCAGGGCAGAAAGAAATTCCACCAACACAAGCGAGTACGCTGCGGTGCAGCGGAGCAGCTGCCCACTGGCGCTAGCTCGATGCAAACCTGCTTTGGACTTCCATGACGGACACAGTATCAACTCCACCGTTAGTTCTAGGATGAGGGAGCCTTCCCCACCCAGGGGTTTGCTGCAGATAGCTAGAGCACACTGCACCTATTTACAGAGAGAAACGTGCTTTCTTTTATGCAATCCAAAGGCAGACCTAAAGCAACACAAGCCTGATGGATCTCTGCAATATGAAAATTTCAATACCTCCCTCCCTGGCACGAAAATGAACGTAACAACCAACAACTTGTTACGGAAGCACTTTGTTCTATTAATTCCTCCGCTGGCAGGAGTAGGAATATGAAGAAAATCCCTACCAGTAAACATTCTATAGAAGGTCACGCAGTTTGCCCATCAACTGTTTAAATGAGCAGCAAATATTCTGGCTCATCTTGTGTTCCAAGGATTAAAAAAAAAAAAAAAAGAAAACAAACCAAGCAACAAACAAACCCCTCAACCCTCAAGCAAACTCACAACTAAGTTTGGAGCAGATCAACTACCACAGAGCCGCGTCCTTCCTCTGCAGTGCAGCGCGGGGGCTCCGGGCTCAGCGGGGACAGAGAAGGGTCACCGGGACACGGCCTGAACAGGCTGCTCGCTCTGTGTCAATACGTGGCGTTTACTTTTAATTGTTTGGAAGAAGAAGTACACCCGGGGCTGAGCAGCTGCCGTGCAGCTCCCAGCACCCAAGAGCCAGCTGAACTTCAGCTCTGGGGTTGCCTCAAGCTCCCGGAAAACAGCAAGTTTCCCGTTTTAGCAGGTTTTTAAAACGCCTCCCACAGAACAGGTGATGGGGAAAGGGAAGAGGGAGGCGGGAAGGGAGCAGGGCTGCAGAGCCCGGCCACGCAGGCTGCTGGCGGGCAGGCCGGGATGGAGCACAGCCCTCACCCCCCTCCCGGCCCCACCAAACGGGGCAACCGCAGCCCGGGCAGCTCGGTGCGGCAGCCCGGTGCTCCCGCCCGGCCTCCGNGATGTGCCCGGCGCCCCGTACCGCTACGGGATCCGGCGCGTCGCGGGGCCGGGGCAGCTCCTGGCTCCGCACCACAGGCTCGGACTCCTCCTCCTCTTCCTCCTCCTCCTCCTCTTCCAGCTCGTAGATAGTGTCGAAGTCCGCCATGTTGGGCAGCAGGACGCTCATCTCAGGCCCCGCCCCGCGCGCCTGCGCACTGGCAGGCGGGAAGGGGGCGGAGCGCTGAGGGGAGCGAGGGGAGGTTCGGGGGGGACGGGAGCGGTGAAGGTCGTCTCGTCCCACCCCCCGCAGTAACCAGGGATGTCTCTACCTAGGGCAGGTTGCTCAGAGCACCATCAAGCCTGGCCTTGAATGGCTCCAGGGATGGGGCCTCCACCACCCCTCTGGGCAACCTGTTCCTGTGCTCAACCACCCTCATATTGAAGAGCTTTTTTGCTAATGTCCAACCTAAACCTACCCTTTTCTAGCTTAAAGGCATTACCCCTCGTCCTGTCGCTACAGACCCTCGTGAACAGATCTCCCCTGCCTTCTCATAGGCCTCTTTCAGGTATTGGAATGTCGCTATAAGGTCCCCCCGGAGCCTTCTCTTCTCCAGGCTGGACAGCCCCAGCAATCCCAGCCTGTCTTCACAGGAGAGCTGCTCCAGCCCTCTGAGCATTTTCACGGCCCTCTTCTGGACACTCTCCAACAGGTCCACATCCTTGTGCTGGACACAGCTCCAGGTGAGGTCTCACCAAGGCAGAGG